>CM021103.1:689475659-689592649 GCA_007115665.2 Sequoiadendron giganteum | reverse complement strand
GGGTGTAGGGTTAACTGTATAGAGTATAAGGATTAGGGATTAAAATATTCGGTATAGGGTTGAGGGTATTGGGTTTAAGGTTTAGGGTACAAGGTTTAATGTAGGATTTAGTGTTTAATTATAGGGTTCAGGGTTCAATGATAATATTTAGGGTTCAGGGTATAGGGTATAGGGATGAGGATTGAGAGTGTAGGGTTTATGGTTTATGGTTTAAGGTATAGGGTTGAAGGTATAAGGTTAAGTTTATAGGGTATAGGGATTAGGGTTTAGGATATTAGGTATAGAGTTGATGGCATTGGGTTGAAGGTTTAAGGTTAAGTTTATAGGGTATAGGGATTAGAGTTTAGGGGAGAGAGAGAGAGACCTAAGAGAGGGTGAAATTGGCAACCTAACTTGCCCTATTTGAAAAAATGGGTCCAAGAAATGGGGTCTCTCGGTGATTTACATCATCGAGAGACCCCATTTCTTGGATCCATTTTTTCAAACAGGCCACTACATTTCCAATTTCACTAAATTGGTAACCTAACTTGTCTTGTTTGAAAAAATGGGTCTAAGACATGGGGTCTCGCGATGATGTAAATCACCTGGAGACCCCATTTTTTCTCAAATAAGCCACTGCATTGCCAATTTCACTGAATTGGCAAGCTAGTGGGCCCACTAGCTTGGCAATTCAATGAAATTAACAACCTAACACCTTTTGAAAAAAGTGGGTCCAAGAGACCCCATTTCTTGGACCCATTTTTTCAAAAGACCACTACATTTCCAATTTCACTAAATTGGCAAGCTAGTGGGCCCACTAGCTTGCCAATTTGGTGAAATTGGCAACCTAACTTGTCTTGTTTGAAAAAATGGGTCCAAGAAATGGGGTCTCCCGGTGATGTAAATCGGGAGACCCCATTTCTTGGACCCATTTCTTCAAACAGGCCACTACATTGCCAATTTCACTGAATTGGCAAGCTAGTGGGCCCACAAGCTTGGCACTTCGGTGAAAATGACTCCCTACCAAACTCTCTTTATTTCTCTCTATCTCACGTCTCTTTCACCTCCCTCCCTCTCCCTCCATACCTCTCCCTCCATCTATACTTCCTTATCTACTCTTTATCTCTCATGTATCTCTACCTCTCCTTCCCTCTCTACTTATCTTCTTCTCCTCTTTCCCTCCCAACCTCTCTTTCTCTCTCCCCAATCCCTCCCTCCCCCTATTTCTCTCTCCCCCTATGAGGGTTGAGAGTGTAAGGTTTAGTGTTTAAGGTATAGGGTTGAGGTTATCAGGTTAATTATATAGGGAATAAGGTTTAGGGTTTAGGATATTAGGTATAAAGTTGAGGGTATATGGTATAGGGATGATGGATGAGGGTTTAGGGTTTAAGGTATAGGGTTGAGGGTTGAGGGTTGAGGGATAGTGTTTAGGGTTGAGGGTATAAGGTTAAGTGTATAGGGTATATGGATTATGGTTTAGGATATTGGGTATATAGTTGAGGGTAATGGGTTGAGGATATTAGGTTTAGGGTTGATGGTTTAGGTTTTAGGATTTATGTATAAGTTTAAGGGTTGAGGGTTGAGGTATAATGTTCAGGGTTAAGGGTATGAGGTTAAGTGTATACGGTATAGGGATTAGGGTTTAGGTTGTAGTGTTAAGGGTATAAGGTATAGGGTTAAGACTTGAGATTTTAGGGTTTTCTTTTTAAGTATAGGGTTGAGGGATAATGTTTATGGTTTAGGGTATAAGGTTGAGGATGTAGGGTAAAGAGATGAGGCTTGATGGTTGAGGGATAGTGTTCAAGGTTGAGGGTATAGGGCTAAGTGTATAGGGTATAGGGATTAGGGTTTAGAATAATGTGTATAGGGTTGATGGTATAGGGCTAAGTGTATAGGGTATAGGGATGAGGGTTTAGAATAATGGGTATAGGGTTGAGGGAATTGGGTTTCAGATTGAGGTTTAGGGTTTAGGGTTTATGGTTTAAGTATAGGGTTGGGGGATGATGTTTAAGGCTTAGGTTATAAGGTTGAGCGTATAGGGTATAAGGATGAGGGTTGAACTTGTAGGGTTGAGGTATAGTGTTCAAGGTTGGGGGTGTAGGGTTAATTGTATAGAGTATAGGGATTAGGGATTAAAATATTCAGTATAGGGTTGAGGGTTGAGGGTTGAGGGTTTAGGGTTTAGGGTTGAGGGTTTAAGGTTTAGGGTACAAGGTTTAATGTAGGATTTAGTGTTTCATTATAGGGTTCAGGGTTCAGGGATAATGTTTAGGGTTTAGGGTATAGGGTATAGGGATGAGGATTGAGAGTGTAGGGTTTATTGTTTAAAGTATAGGTTTTGAAGGTATAAGGTTAAGTTTATAGGGTATAGGGATTAGGGTTTAGGATATTAGGTATAGAGTTGATGGCATTGGGTTGAAGGTTTAAGGTTAAGTTTATAGGGTATAGGGATTAGGGTTTAGGGGAGAGAGAGAGAGACCTGAAAGAAAGAGAAAGAGGGAGGGAGTGGGAGAGAGATAGAGGATAGAGGGTTTAAGGGTTTAAGGGTTAAGTGTTTAGGGTTTACGGTTAAGGGTAGAGGGTAGAGAATTAAGTGTTTAAGGGTAAAGGGTAGATGGTAGAGGATTAAGGGTAGAGGGGAGAGAGATAGACAAAGTGAGTGAGTGAGTGAGAGAGACTTGAGAGAGGGAGAGAGAGTAGGAGAGAGATACTTGAGAGAGAGAGAGTGAGGGAGTGGGAGAGAGATAAAGGGTTTAATGGTTTAACGGTAAATTTTTTAGGGTTTACGGTTAAGAGTAGAGGGGAGAGAGATAGAGGGAGTGACTGAGAGAGAGACCTAAGAGAGGGAGAGGGGGTAGGAGGGAGAGGGTTGAGAGAGAGAGGGTGAGGGAGGGAGTGGGAGAGATATAGAGGGAGGGAGGGTTAAGGGTAGAGGGTTAAGGGTTTAAGGATTTAGGGTTTAAGGGTTAAGGGTAGAGGGTAGAGGGTTTATGGTAGAGGGGAGAGAGATAGAGGGAGTGAGAGAGAGAGAGAGAGTTGAGAGAGGGAGAGGGGGTAGGAGAGAGAGACTTGAGAGAGAGATAGAGGGAGAGGGTTGAGAGAGATAGAGGGAGGGAGGGAGTGGGAGAGGGATAGAGGGAGGGAGGGTTATGGGTATAGGATAGAGGGTTTAGGGTTTAAGGGTAAGGGTTTAAGGTTTAGGATTAAGGGTAGAGGGGAGAGAGATAGAGGGATTGAGAGAGAGAGAGAGAGACCTAAGAGAGGGAGAGGCAGTAGGAGGGAGAGACTTAAGAAAGATAGAGGGAGTGAGAGAGAGAGACTTGAGAGAGGGAGAGGAGGTGGGAGGGAGAGACTTGAGATTGTAGCGTTTTCCATTTAAGTATAGGGTTGAGGGATAATGTTTATGGTTTAGGGTATAAGGTTGAGGGTGTAGGGTAAAGAGATGAGGTTTGAGGGTGTAGGGTTTAGGGTTTAAGCTATAGGGTTGAGGGTTGAGGGTATAGGGCTAAGTGTATAGGGCATAAGGATTAGGGTTTAGAATAATGGGTATAGGGTTCAGGGTATAGGGCTAAGCATATAGGGTACAATGATTAAGGTTTAGAATAATGGGTATAGGGTTGAGGGTATTGGGTTTTAGATTGAGGTTTAGGGTTTAGGGTTTAGTGTACAAGGTTGAATGTAGGGTTTAGGGTTGAGGGTTTAAGTATAGGGTTGGGGGATGATGTTCAGGGCTTAGGTTATAAGGTTGAGGGTATAGGGTATAAGGATGAGGGTTGAAGGTGTAGGGTTGAGGTATAGTGTTCAAGGTTGGGGGTGTAGGGTTAACTATATAGAGTACAGGGATTAGGGTTTAGAATATTCGGTATAGGGTTGAGGGTATTGGGTTTAGGGTTGAGGGTTTAGAGTACAAGGTTTAATGTAGGATTTAGTGTTTAATTATCGGGTTAAGGGTTCAAGGATAATGTTTAGGTTTTAGGGTTTAGGAATAATGTTAAACATAAAACCCTACAATCTCTTGTCTTAACCATATATCCTATACCCTTAACCCTAGAACCTAAACCCTAATCCCTATACCATATACACTTAACCTCATACCCTTAACCCTGAACATTATACCTCAACCCTCAACCCTTAAATTTGTACATAAATCCTAAAACCTAAACCATTAACCCTAAACCTAATATCCTCAACCCATTACCCTCAACTATATACCCAATATCCTAAACCATAATCCATATACCCTATACACTTAACCTTATACCCTCAACCCTAAACACTATCCCTCAACCCTCAAACCTATACCTTAAACCCTAAACCCTCATCCATCATCCCTATACCATATACCCTCAACTTTATACCTAATATCCTAAACCCTAAACCTTATTCCCTATACAATTAACCCGATAACCTCAAACCTATACCTTAAACACTAAACCTTACACTCTCAACCCTCATAGGGGGAGGGAGGGATTGGGTAGGGAGGGATTGGGGAGAGAGAGAGAGAGGTTGGGAGGGAAAGAGGAAAAAAAGATAAGTAGAGAGGGAAGGAGAGGTAGAGATATATGAGAGATAAAGAGTAGATAAGGAAGTATAGATGGAGGGAGAGGTATGGAGGGAGAGAGAGGGAGGTGAAAGAGAGGTGAGATAGAGAGAAATAAAGAGAGTTTGGTAGGGAGTCAATTTCACCGAATTGCCAAGCTAGTGGGCCCACTAGCTTGCCAATTCAATGAAATTGGCAATGTAGTGGCCTGTTTGAAAAAATGGGTCCAAGAAATGGGGTCTCCCGGTGATGTAAATCACCGAGAGACCCCATTTCTTGGACCCATTTTTTCAAACAGGACAAGTTAGGTTGCCAATTTCACCAAATTGGAAAGCTAGTGGGCCCACAAGCTTGCCAATTTAGTGAAATTGGAAATGTAGTGGCTTGTTTGAAAAAATGGGTCCAATAAATGGGGTCTCTTGGTGATGTAAATCACTGGGAGACCCCATTTCTTCAAATAGGCAAGTTAGGTTACCAATTTCACTGAATTGCCAAGCTAGTGGGCCCATGGGCTTGCTAATTCAGTGAAATTGGCAATGTAGTGGCCTATTTGAAAAAATGGGTCCAAGAAATGGCATCTCTTGGTGATGTAAATCACTGGGAGACCCCATTTCTTCAAATAGGCAAGTTAGGTTGCCAATTTCACCAAATTTGCAAGCTAGTGGGCCCACTAGCTTGCCAATTTAGTGAAATTGGAAATGTAGTGGTCTGTTTGAAAAAATGGGTCCAAAAAATGGGGTCTCGGTGATTTACATCCCACTAGCTTGCCAATTTAGTGAAACTGGAAATGTAGTGGTCTGTTTGAAAAAATGGGGCCAAAAAATGGGGTCTCTCGGTGATTTACATCACTGAGAGACCCCATTTCTTAGACCCATTTTTTCAAACATGCAAGTTAGGTTGCCAATTTCACCGAATTGCCAAGCTAGTGGGCCCACTAGCTTAACAATTAGGTGAAATTGGCAACCTAACTTGCCTTGTTTGAAAAAATGGGTCCAAGAAATGGGGTCTCCTGGTGATTTACATCACCAAGAGAGCCCATTTTTTCAAATAGGCCACTAGCTTGCTAATTCGGTGAAATTGGCAATATAGTTGCCAATTTCAACCTCTCTAAGGTTTCTCTCTCTCTCCCCTAAACTGTAATCCCTATACCCTATAAACTTAACCTTAAACCTTCAACCCAATGCCATCAACTCTATACCTAATATCCTAAACCCTAATCCCTATACCCTATAAACTTAACCTTATACCTTCAACCCTATACCTTCAACCATAAACCCTACACTCTCAATCCTCATCCCTATACCCTATACCCTAAACCCTAAACATTATCCCTGAACCCTGAACCCTATAATGAAACACTAAATCCTACATTAAACCTTGTACCCTAAACCTTAAACCCTCAACCCTAAACCCTCAACCCTCAACCCTCAACCCTATACTGAATATTTTAATCCCTAATCCCTATACTCTATACAGTTAACCCTACACCCCCAACCTTGAACACTATACCTCAACCCTACAAGTTCAACCCTCATCCTTATACCCTATACACTCAACCTTATAACCTAAGCCTTGAACATCATCCCCCAACCCTATACTTAAACCCTAAACCTTACATTCAACCTTGTACACTAGACCCTAAATCCTAAACCTTAATCTGAAACCCAATACCCTCAACCCTATACCCATTATTCTAAACCCTAATCCCTATACCCTATACACTTAGCCCTATACCCTCAACCCTATATCCATTATTCTAAACCCTAATCCCTATACCCTATACACTTAGCCCTATACCCGCAACCTTGAACACTATCCCTCAACCCTCAACCCTCATCTCTTTACCCTACATCCTCAACCTTATACCCTAAACCATAAACATTATCCCTCAACCCTATACTTAAACAAAAAAACCCTACAATCTCAATTCTTAACCCTATACTTTATACCCTTAACCCTACAACCTAAACCCTAATCCCTATACCCTATACACTTAACCTCATACCCTGAACCCTTAACATTATACCTCAATCCTCAACTCTTAAACTTGTACATAAATCCTAAAACCTAAACCATCAACCCTAAACCTAATATCCTCAACCCAATACCCTCAACTATATACCCAATATCCTAAACCATAATCCATATACCCTATACACTTAACCTTATACCCTCAACCCTAAACACTATCCCTCAACCCTCAACCCTCAAACCTCAACCCTATACCTTAAACCCTAAACCCTCATCCATCATCCCTATACCATATACCCTCAACTTTATACCTAATATCCTAAACCCTAAACCTTATTCCCTATACACTCTAGACCTCTCTCACTATCTATATCCCTTTTTCTAACTCTCTCTCTCCCTCGATCTCAAGAAATCTCTCTCTCTGTCTCTCTCTCCTTTTCCCTCTAATTCTCTCTGCCTCACTTATCTCTCCCTCTCCCACCTTCCCTCTCTACTTGTCTCTATCTCCCTCACCCCCCCTCTCTCTCTCTACCTACCTACCTCTCCCTCCATCACGCCCTACCACTATCTCTATTTCTCTCTAGCTAACCTCTGTCTCACCTCCCTCTCTCTCCCTCCATACTTCTCTCTCCCTCTCTTCTTCCCTATCTACTCTCTATCTCCCATCTCTCTTTACCTACCTCTACATCCATCAAACCTTACCACTCTCTCTACACCTCTCCCTCCCTCCCTCATTCCCTCTCTACTTCTCTCTATCTCACCTCTCTCTACCTCTCCTTCCATCTCTACTTATCTTTATCTCCTCTCTCCCTCTCTCTACGTACCTCTCCTTGAAACACTCTTTATTTCTCTCTATCTCACCTCTCTCTCCCTCACTACATCTCTCTCCCTCTCTCCCTCCCTCTCTACATATATATATCCCCTCTCCCTCTCTACCTAGCTCTCCATCCATCACAACCTACCACTCTCTCTACATTACTCTCTATCTAACCTCCCACTCTCTCCATCCATACATCTCCCTCTCCTTCCCTCTCTACTCTCTACCTCCCTAATCCTGCTCTTCCTACTTCTACATCCATCACTCCCTAACATTCTCTCTACACCTTTCTATATTGCTCCTCTCCCTCCCTCCCTCATTCCCTCTCTACTCTCTCTCTACCTCTCCTTCCCTCTCTAATTATCTTTATCTCCCCTATCCCTCTCTCTCTCTCACTAGATGTCTCCCTCCCTACCTTTTCCCCTATCTACTCTCTATCTCTCTCTCACTCCTCCCTTACCCTCTTTCTCTCTCACTCTCTCCTCTTTATCTCACCATTCTCTCTTTCCCTCTTTGTAGCTCTCCACTTCTCTATATGTCACCATTTTCTCTCTACATATCTTTATCTCACCTATCCCTCTTTACCCCTCCCTTCCTCCCCTCTCTCACCCACCCTCCCTCCTTCCCTCTATCTCTATCTCTCTCTACTTCACTCTATCTCACCTATCCCTCTCTAGCTGCATATCCCTCCATCACTCCCTACAATACTCTCTCTATTTCTCTCTATATCACCTCTCTCTCACCTCCCTCTCTCCCCCTCCATACCTCTCCCTCTACTTACCTCTCTACTCTCTATCTCCCTAATACCTCTCTACCTACCTCTCCATCCATCACTCCCCACCACTCTCTCTATACCTCTCTATACTGATTCTCTCCCTCCCTTATTCTCTCTCTACTTCTCTCTACCTCTTTGTCTTTCTCTAATTATCTTTATCTCCCCTAGCCCTCTCTCCCTACCTTTTCCCATATCTACTCTCTATCTCTCCTCTCCATCCCTCTACCTCTCTCTCTCACTCTCTCTCATTCCTCCCTCACCCTCTTTCTCTCTCACTCTCTCCTCTCTATCTCACCATTCTCTCTTTCCCTCTCTATAACTCTCTCCTTCTCTATATGTCACCATTCTCTCTCTACTTATATTTATCTCACATATCCCTCTTTACATTTTAAAACACTCATGTTAGGCTCGGTAATGATCAAGCCTAGGCTCGATCATTACCAAGCCATAACGTGAGCGCATTTTACTATAACACGTTCGTGTTTTTACTATTTCGAGATGAAAAATTAAGTTGTCCACGAAATTGCTACCCACTTCCATGCACTTGCCCAAGGGGTATTTATAGGCTAATTGGAATTCTCTAGAGAATTCAACAGTTGAGATTGATCCAACAAAATGAAGATGAAGGGCTATGGTGAGTTGAGGACTCACAAGCCCTCACATCTTTCCATGTGGAATGTGAGATGTCTTAGGGTGGAGTGATGTGTAAATGAGGTGAAAGAGAAGTACATGAGGTGGATCTTGGAGGATGAGAAGATCCCTTGGAGAAATAAAAGTGAATTAAAAATTCACAATGATTGGAAGAATCTGGTGGATAAGAGAGGGTTTCCAAAAAATTGGATATTTGTCACATGTGGGTGATGTGACAAGTCCAAAGTTCTAGAAGCCTTGGGCACATGTAAAATGACAAGTCACATTTGCACTGGGATAGGGTAAACCTTGGAAGAATAAAATGTGAATTAAAAATTCACATGGAGAAGAGAGGAATCTTGGTTAAATAAATGTGAATTAAAAATTCACATGGGGAAGAGAGTCAATGCCAAGAAAGGCAAGTGGAAAGGTTGACCAGAAAAGGTAAGCTAAATGTGGCTAATGATTATGATTAAGGTTGTGCAAACACATGATTAAGATAATTAATGAGAGATTAGAGGCAAGTGGGAGATTATGGAGGATGTGACACTTAATCAAGATTAAGTGATGCACCTCTTTAATCACAGATTAATTAATTTAATCTGGATTAAAAGAGGGTTATGGAGAATGTGACAAGGAGAGAGAAAAAGGTGAATTAAAATTGATTTTAATCCAAATGGGTTAAAATAATAAATTAAATAATTTTTCATATTTATTTAATTTAGAGAAGAAAAGGGATAAGGTAAAGTATTTAATTTATTTAATTACATACTTTAGGAACCTTAGGCAGAAAATGAAATAATAATTAAATAAATTATTTAATCACTATTAATTAAATAGATGAATAGAGTAGATGATTTTGATCATATGGAAGTGATCAAATTTGGATGTCTACATTTTTCCCCTCTTCGAAGTATCGTTAGAATAACCGTGCTTCGAAGAAAAGAAAGTGTAGATGACTCTATAGAGGAAGTAACCGGAAGACGATGCCCTAGCATGGGGAGGAGGACCTGAGCTATCTAAATTAGCAAAGTAATGGATGAAGATGCCCCAAACTTGGAAGGGATTGACTAGGGCAGGGAAAATTGGTAAATGAAGGGTATGCCCCCTCGATAAGTGACGGAGAAAAAGAGGGGTCCCTGGCGACATCTCGATAGGAAGAAACGAATGGTATGGTTGGAAAGAGGGAAAAAAATTAGGAAAGTGATGAAGGAGGAAGAGATGGGGGAAAGGATGAGAGATGAGAGGGGATATGAAAATGAAAATGTAAAGTGATAAAACAAAAAATGATGATAAGCGATGGGAGATAAAGGTGAGCACAAATGGATTCAAGAAAAAATGCGATGTTGCCCCAGTCCAGGTACAAGCCAGGTTGGGTAGATGGTTGATGAGTGTTGTTGACGAGGGAATGATACATCCCAAAACAACACAAGGATAGGGGAGGATACATCCGAATGAGGATGATGATGAGTGTTGTTGACGAGAGAATGATACATACCAAAACAACACAATGATAGGGAAGGATACATCCCAATGAGAGTGTTGCTGATGAGGGAAGGATACATCCCAAAAAAACACAAGGATAGGGAAGGATACATCCCATAGATGATAAGGATGATGATGAGGATGATTGGATCAAGGCTTGTAGTAAGGCTAAGACCAAGATTGTGATTAGATTATTTGAATGGATGAGGATGGGGGAGATATACAAGATGATGGAATGGAAAATGAAATGCAATCCTAATGCAATTTTCCATCCTTAGAGCACTAATTTTTTCTATAGCATAAGACACCGGGCGCTAGGGTATGTAAACCAAGATGAATTAGTGTCTAATGCATAAAAAAATCACAACAAACAAGAAGGCTATCCCAACACCCCAAAGTCACGATGACTTTGGTTGGGCCAGGTATTGGAATAACCACAAGCACAAAAGGATGCCACAGTGTAACACAAGACCTCAGGGATCTTGGTGGGTACTACGTGGGACAACCAAAAAGACAAAAACAAAGAAATGAGGAAGATATGCCCCTATGTTGACTAGTCAAAGAACACTGTGATATGAGGGATCAAGGCAACCATGAAAAGTGATGATAGGGAGCTCAAATGATAAACAAAAGCCAAAAGAATCAAAAGATCACAATCAATTTCAAATTTCCTTTGCCATAGGATCAAGATGATGGATGGGGTTGATGAGGTTTGTTAGGAAGGATACATCCTATTGAGACCAAAGATGGAGGATAGATTGGTTGATCGACATGACATAGGATAGCAGACGCCGATTGGATCTTGTGATACAGATGACCATTGTTTGTAAGCACTAGCTAGGATAGGGACATACTTGATGACACAACAAGATGAAATGACACAAGTTAACAGGACTAACACACCCTAAAGACCTAGGGGCTTGAGGGTTGATCAAAGATCAACCTTGCCTACGTGAAAGCGTAGAGCCCTCGTAGTTCAAGAGAAAAGATCATGGATAAAAGCAGAAAGAGTACAATGAAAACCTCGATGGATGGCAAATACCAAATGGAAAAATTCCCAGGGGGCCGATCAAATGATGGACCTTGCCTACGTGAAAGCGTAGGGGCAATGTAGTTTGACACAAGGCCAAAGATAGATGATGGAAGATGACAAGAAAAACAAAAGATAGAGCCCCGGGGGCAGATCAAATGATCGACCTTGCCTACGTGAAAGCGCAGGGGCAACGTAGTTTGACACAATTCCAAAGACAAACGATGGAATGACCATGATGAGAAGAAACATGAAGGATGGTGATATGATGAGACAAGATAGGTCGTGTGGATGGGATGGTGGATATGTGAAGCTCATGCATGGGATAGTGATCTAGATTAGTAGAAGATGAATTGGGAGGATGAGAGGATGTATAGATGAATGATGAAGAGTGATAATATATCAGAAAGATGTGGGAAATAGATAGGAGGGATGAATTAGGATGTGAATGGCATTGGAGTGCATGCGAGTAGCCTAGAGCTAGATACCAATGACAAGGGATAATAGAGGGAAATGGATGGATGGATAAGAAGATGCTAGGACAGGTAGATAGATGATGGATAAAAGAGTGATGAAGATTGGAAAGATGTGATAAATAGATAGGAATGATGATAGTGAGATAGAATGGCATTGGATTTCATGAGGGTATCCTATAGCTCGATACCAATGACAAGGGATTATGAGATAGGAGGAAAAATAAGTAAATGGATGGATGGATAAAAATGGGGAGATAGAAAGATGCGAGGATAGGTGGATAGAAGGATTGGAAGGATGGAATAGATTATTGGATGGATAAATGGATGGGGAGGTAAGGATGGGCAAGATGGGGAGATGGAGAGGATTACTTGGAGGGATGGATGGACGATGTCTCCAAGGACCCAATTGCAAATAAGGAGATGCCCCAACTCTAGATGTGTCACACATGATGAGGCAAGAGGGATAGCAAGATGGGGGGATAAGGGAGTGAGATGGGAAATGAAAGATAGATAGAGGTGGATAGGATGCATGGACAATGGAAGATAGAGAGAGGTGGATAAGATGCACGGATAATGGAAGATAGAGAGCGGTGGATAAGGAATATGATAGTGTATGGAGGAGGGGAATATATGCCAAGAGGTGTCCAAAGAATGTATATAGGTTTTCCCCTACATTTATCAAGATCACAAGGAAGATGGAGGGACTGGGATAAATGGGATCAGAGGGATAGGATGTGGAAGATAGATAGATGTAGGAGATGGATGAAAGGAATGCATAAGTGGATGTTGCCCCCAATCATGGAAGGAGAGTAGATGGGGGATTTATGCACAATGCCTATTTTCCAGGTTTTCATCAGGGTACATATCCAAGGTGCTTGTTTTCCAAGTTTTCACCATTGGATGAATGAATTTCTCTTTGCTGTTTTTACTTTTAATTTTTTGACTTTTTTTGTATTTTTCAGACTAGGATGTGGATGAAGATGGAGAAAGATAGGGATATGGATATGTGGATTTAGAGGATAGTTGATAAGGATATGGATGAAGGACTCAAGCATCAAGTTCCATATGAGGTAATAAGAGACCATGTGTAAAGTGACCATCAGATGTTGGTACAACCTTATTAGAATGGATGCATTATGCAAGAGGATGGATTAAAGGGATTTGATGGGGGAGATAGAGGGGATAGTGGAGGGGATGTTGGAAAGTGTATGGATGGAATGATAGATTGGATGTGTGATGGGGGAAGGTTTTTAGGACCAACATTGGCACATGTGATGGTGGATGCGAAAAGATAGGTGGATGAATGGATGGAGAGTGTGGCGATAATGGAGGCATTGGGATAGTCAATTTTGGGATGTAGGGACCCAAAAAAGATTTAGGAGATGGAGGAGGTGAATGATTTTTTGGGGAAATAACAACTTTGGATGTCGTTATGGACTTTTCAATTGAAGGTAGGCACCTTTTTTCTTTGGGATCCACATGGTTTTTATTTTTGCTTTGGTGGGCCTTTGTGGCCTTTTGGATTGATTTGGATTTTGGACTTGATTTTTATTTTCTTCAACATGTCTGTGGAAGGGGACATGAGGAGCTTTAGATGCATGTGGATGTTTGGATTTATACATTGTTGCTTTGGCATCCAAAGTGTGTTTATTAGCAATGGGATGGGTATGAGGAGATGGATGATGTGGAGCGATGGAGGTAGGGTTATGATGATTATGTGTAGATAGAGAATGTGTAGGTATGTGCCTTTGTTGATCCTGATTAGGAGTTATGTACGTAGGATTTTTTATGTTGTGTACGAGGGAGAGGGGGTGGATGTATGAAAGGATGAATAGGATAAGATGGAGGGGGTGATTTTGGGATATAAGGACCCAAAATGGACGGTGTATGTGGAGGATGTGTGGGGTGTGATGGAGGGATATAAGAACCCATAGTAGATGAAGGATGAGAAATGATGGATGGAGGGACATAAGGACCCAAAATGGATTGAGAGGATGAGGGAGGAAGATGGATGGTTATTTTTAGGTAATATGATGGAGGAGGGGGGATGGCACCATATGACTTGGTAGAACAATGGGAAGTACCTCTTGTGCCTTTACAAGAGGATTGTTTAGGATGTACGAAGGTTGTACCAACATCTTTAGAGTGTGAGTTTTGGGAGACATATCCAAGACCATGTGTGCCTGGATGTTCTTGGACTTGAATGGGTTCTAAAATACCTTGCTCATGAAGGCCTAAACCTTATTCTTGATAGTTCATGTTCTCAAGCATATAATCTATGGTAGGATGCTTATTCTTTTTGAAACATGATGTGAGTGTGTTAGCAGGTGGAGGAGGAAAGGTGGTGCATAGACGTTGTTTTGCTTCTGCAAGAAGACCACCATGGATGCATGTAATATTACCAAGGTGATACAAAAGTGGCATTGGGATGGTAAGACTAGATGGCGATGAAGGATCATGAGATGGAGATGAGGGGATAGCAGCATCAAGAAGAATGAGTGATAAGGGATCATGAGAGGAATTGGGGAGTACAATGGGATCTAGATTTATGGCAGTGGATGATAAGGGCTCATGAGATGGAGTGATTGGATCTTTAATGCAAAGGGGATCATGGGATGGAGTGGAGGAGATAGTGTGATCTTGAGATGGGGTGGATGGGAGGATAGGATCATGACTTGGTTGAGGATATGGATCATGAGATGAAATAGACAGAAGACTATGTTCTTGAGATGGAGTAGATGGGATGGAGTGATCTTGTTTTGGAGGAGGGGATATGCTTGTATGCTCTGGATCAAGCGCTTGGCATGACTCATCTTGTGTGGGATGTATGATGATGGAAGAGTGTTGGAGGGACTCCTCAATTATGGGAGATAGGAGGATTCATGAAGGTCATTGGATTGAATTTTGTGAATATTAGGATTAGGAGGAGGGGATTGGATGTCTTCAATGGATTGGTTGGATCTAGTAGTAGAAGACGGGGATTCAATGGATTCAATGTGTTTGACCAACTCAACCATTTGGATAGTGTTAGGAATGGTGATGGGAGGGATAGGTGTAGGGTGGAGGAGGGCCTCATCACTAGTGACATTACATGATAGAGTGGGAGGGCATGGTGTCTCTTCTTGCATGAGTCCTTGGGAAACATTTGGAAGGGATGGAGGATTAGGATTAGGGATTAGAGGATTAGAATTAGATGAAGGGATGGGAATGGATGGAGGATTAGGGATTGGAGGATTAGAATTAGATGAAGGGATGGGAATGGATGGAGGACTAGGAGGAGATGGAGGATTATTATTAGAGGAGTGGATGGGATTGGATGTAGGACTAGGAGGAGATGGAGGATTAGGATTAGGATTAAGAATTGGAGGATTATATTAGTGGATGTGTGGATGATGATTAGATGTAGAACTAGGAGGAGATGGAGGATTATGATTAGGTAAGTGGATGGGATTGGATGTAGGACTAGGAGGATATGGAGGATTAGGATTAGATGTGGGTATGGGATTGGATGTAGGATTAGGAGTAAGAATTGGAGGTCTATATGAGTGGATGTGTGGATGAGGATTAGATGTAGAATTAGGAGGAGATGGAGGATTATGATTAGGTGAGTGGATGGGACTAGGTGGGGAACTAGGAGTGGTTGGAGGAGATGGAGGATTATGATTAGATGAAGGATTAAGATATAATGCGGGAAAAGGGAGAGTGATGTAGGAGGATGTAGATGTTGGATTAGATTGGGATGGGGAGTGATAGTAGGAAGATATAGATGAAGGATTAGAATGGGGAGATGTAGAATTAATGTAAGGGTATTGGGATGGGGGATTGTGATAGGAAGGTGTGGATGATAGATTAGAATAGGAAGATTGAGGTGGTGAACCATCGTAGAAGGACATGTATGGTGGGTTGGTGTAGGAGGATATGGATGGTAGATTAGGATGAAAGGATTGAGATGGTGGATTAGGATAGGAGGAATATTGGTATGGGGGATTGTGATAGGAATGTGTGGGTGCTAGATTAGGATGGGAAGATTGGGATGTGGGATTAATTTAGAGGTATTGGAATTGTTGATGATGATAAGGAGAGGAGGGTATGGAGGTTGGGTAGGATAGAGGTTGAAAGGGAGGACATGATGAATATGTCGATGGTGAGGATGTTGGATATCCCTTGTCAAGGGTAGAATAAGGACCGTTATTAGATGCGGATGAAGGCATGGTGGGATAGTTCGAAGAAGTAGTGGGATTTTGGAAGTCGGTTGGAGAGAGATTGCTAGCAATGATAATGTCAAGGGGATCTATATAAAAATCTTCATGATCAACAAGATTTTCATTATCGTCATCAATGGAGTTAGGATTCCCCTTGACTACTATTATTGGTCATGTGAGAGGGGAATAAAGATTCATGATGGATAAACATTAGCAGGAAAGAATAGATGATGGATAGAGAACTAGGATGGATTGAAAGCTGATATGGGGATTAGATGAAAGCTCAGATTGGGATTGAATAAAAGCTCAGATTGGGATTGAATAAAAACTTAGATTAGGATGATGGGATTAACACTCAGATTAGAACTGGATTGGGTCTTAGATTGGGATTGGATAAGAGGATATGATAGGATTTATTTGAAACCAAGATCATGGGTTTTAACTAGAGGACATAAGGTGTTGAGAATCAGATTTTTGCCAAATTTGGTAGTTTTCAAAAATTGTCAAATTTTGCCATTTTAGAAAACTTCATAGGAATATGTTTGAAAGTCCAAGTTTTTTCCAAAAAATATCCAATATTAAGATAGGATGAATTGTCCACTAACATACCAAATATGAGATATTGATTCAGAGTTATTAATGAAAGTGTTTATTCAAAAATTGGAAAAAAACACTAAATTATGATTTTGAGGGTCAAGATGAAACTTTGGGGGTTTGAAAATGTGCTAAAAAGGGGTCCAACCTATCATAGATACGTTGGGAATCTACATGCCAGCTCATATCGTAACCATCCATAAAATTTCAACCAAAACCCACATCCGAGTCAAAAGTTATGGCCTCTGGAAGTTTTTGCATAAAAGTTAGAACCTTCAAAATGAAGTTTAGATGATTGGGATGGATGATTTGATGATAAATACAGACTTTGATGATGTTCTAAGAAGCACCTATATGTTTTTGGTTGATGAAACAATGATTTTCAAAAAATGTTGATGGATGCTTGGAAGAGAGAAATGGCCACTCAAAATGGGTGATCCGACATTCAGAATGGATGGATTTATGCTTGGATTGGTTAGGTGAGTGTTAAGGATGATCAAATGGTCAAATGGAGACTTTGGGATCTCAAATGAGGGTTTAGAATGGTCAAACGAAGGAAATTGTCCATTCAGGAGGGCGTATCCGCACTTCTGCAACAAAAAGACTGGCAGAAATATTGGAACAAAGGGGCGTATCTACACTTCTGCAACAAAAAGACTGGTAGAAATGTCGAAACAGGGGGGCGAATCTGCACTTCTACAGCAAAAATACTAATAGAAACGTCAGAATAGGGGGGCGAATCCGCCCTTCTGCAACAAAAAGACTGGCAGAAACGTCGAAACAGGGGGGCGAATCCGCACTTCTGCGGAAATACAGTGACTTGGTTTAAAAATGAGGGATTATGGCAAAGGCTTGGAATGACTCAATGAAGGTTTGACTTATCAAAATTTATTGGTTTTTCACAAAAAGACACTTTGAACAAGCACAATCCTATGATTAGTATTAAGGGGTATGACTGACAAAATTCTTACTCTAGGATGAACAAGGTTTCTAGGGAGTCCTCGATATATGCTCAGTATGTGAGGCACAGTCGTGAACACTAGTCCGTCACAAGCGTGAGTTGGGAACCCAACAAGACACTGAAAGGCTCAGACCAACTCTTCACGTCTATCTAGGTATCATTCTAGCTTCAACACTTCACCAATTACGACGCAACTGGATTGGGATACAACTTTGGCTCTCCCCCCTTTATATACCCCGTTAGTACATGTGGTTGGGATCGTCCCTTGGGGTGATGAAATCCCCAAGAAGGTCCCGCTAAGAAGAAGACACTAATCGTTTCCAACTCCCCCCTTCGGATCCACACAAAGTGCAAAGGGAGAGGGTGAAAATGAATTAATGCCCCCTTAGGGTAACACAAATAAAACAAACACAGCAAGCAGCAAATATTACTTTCCCCTACTTATACTAAGTAAATAGATAGAGCAATAAGGAAAGATTTCCAAAAAATCAGAATAAAACAAAGGCCCTACAAACAAATGTTAGTTGTTTTATCTTTTTCCCTTTGGGATTTGTAGCAAAATACTCAAGATATCAGCAAGAAATCTGACTTCACCCACCAACAAACAGGGTTAGAGGATTAGAGCACAAAACAATAATATAAAGAGACAAAAACGAAGCCAAACTGCAACTTTTTTACCTTCCCGAATGTGTTGTTAAGGGAAAATCCGCCCCTCTGCAAAAAACAGTTAGCAAAAATATCAGAATTCGAGGGCATATCCGCACTTCTGCAGAAAACAGTTAGGAAAAATGTTGGACTGCAGGGGCGTATCTGCACTTCTGTAGAAAACGTTGGATCACTGGGGCGTATCTGCACTTCTACATAAAACGTTGGATCACTGGGGCATATCCGCATTTCAACAGAAAACAGTTAGCAAAAAATGTTGGATCACTGGGGCGTATCCGCACTTCTGTAGAAAACAGTTAGCATAAAACATTGGATCACTAGGGCGTATCTGCACTTTTGCAGTAAAAACTGGCAGAAACATCAGAGCATGAGGGTGTATCCGCACTTCTACAGAAAACTGTTTGCAAAAAATGTTGGATCATTGGGGCATATCCGCACTTCTGCAAAAAACAGTTAGCAGAAAACATTGGATCACTGGGGCGTATCCGCACTTCTGCATAAAATGTTGGATCATTGGGGCGTATCCACACTTCTGTAGAAAAAAAGTCAGCAAAACATTGGATTGCAGGGGCATATCCACACTTCTATAGGGGTATATCCGCACTTCTGCAGGGCAGTGTATCCGCACTTCTGCAGGGGCGTATCTGCACTTCTGCGGGCAAACAGTGAAAAAACCTCATTTATCAACTGTACACACCTAAAATATGACCTTACCCAACCACACCTAATTTTAGCCTATCCTAAGCCACTACATAGATATATTTATGTATTTAATTAATTTACCCATCGCCTTTATCCCACCTTGTCCTATCTAATCAATTAAATAAATATTTATCCAATTATTATTTATTTAATTAATTTATCCCATCACCTTTATCCCCCATTCAAATTAAATAAATTTTACATATATTTAATTATGTTTAGCCTTATCCCCAAATCCTCCAAATTAATTAATTTAGGCTAATTAAACTCCACCATCTTTTCCTCTAATATTTAACTCTACTTTATCCCTCAACACTTATTTATTTAATACTAGCCATTGATTCCAATTCACATGGATCACAATTCAAACTATCCATCATGTGATAAGTGTCCCTCTCATATGACTAAATAAGACCTTGTCTAGATTCATTGAACCTAGACACTTGCCAAAATTCAAATTAACTTTTCATCTTATCCACTCATATGATCTAAACCTCTTAATCCTAGCCATTCATATAAGAATGTTGACCTAATATTAATCCTAAACCTATCACTTATCCCTCATGTGACACTTGTCACATGACTACAACTTTTGAGCCAAGCCCTAATCCTCATTCAATATTATCCATCCATTAACCAATCCACCTTGGCCATTAATTTCTCTCATGGAAATTCTATAAGGTAGAGGACTCTCACCCCATTTTGAATCGTATCTCATCCTATTGTTATGTTACTACACATTTTCTATTCAATTCTCCCATTTTCTATCCAATCTTCTATTATCTTAGTCTTATTTTATCCTTTTGATCTATCATCATGCTACTAGTTTTATGAGCAACAATATTCCTCCATCAACGCATCAAAGGAGAAAATCAAGTGGAGCTAGTATGCACTCTACTTCAAATCTATCTAAGGATACAAAAGGGTTCTAGGTGAAGGTATTATTTGTATATTACATTATCTTCTATGCTATTTACCTTTAATAATTTCTTGTCTTTATTTTGGCATGCATAGTGGGAAACTTGTCTCTATGTTAACTTTTTGTGTGAGTTTTTTTGAGTTCTTAGTTGTGGGTTCTAAATCAATGCTCAAATTTGTGATTATGTGCTTTCATTCAAAAAACAATGCTTTTGTGGTGAATTTTGACACCTTCGTTATATTCCACCATGCTTCTACAATGATTCACGACACCCGCATTTTGATTTTCAGTTCCTATTTTTGAGAAATCGTGTCTACATTTCAAATTTCATTGCTTTTATTATGAGAAACCACTCTTGCATTTTTCTTAGATTTATATTTGTTTTAGCACTAACCCTTTATATTTATTTGTTGCTTTCTACATTTCCCTAATATTTTTCAAGATGCAAGTTTTTGCTAATCTAATTTTTTTTTGTGTTTTATATTTCCCTAACATTTTGTTTTACAAAAATTAGGATTAGTCCTTAGTTTTTCCTTTAGATCTAGGGTTTCTATAGAAGTGTTCCTCTATTCTGACTTCTAATACCTTTGTTTTGTCTTTCGATGCCTCATTTTTGACATTCTATACCTCTGTTTTGACTTTATGTGTCTTTGTTCTAACTTTTCATGCCTATATTTGAACTCACTACACTTTTTCTTGATGTATCCACACTTTTGTATAGGTATAATTTTAATTTTTCTTTGTTTGAATGCTTATGTTATATCAAAAGGTGCCTTGATTTGGTCTTGTAGTGATTGTGTTTCAAAGAGATATGCTTTCATTTTAGTTTCCTTCATAAGTTTTCCAAGTTCTATATTTTTTCTTATCCAAATAAATCTTTTGGGGGCTTCACCCTCTAACCCCTATTAGCACCCCTATTGTTGGGGTGAGTGTACCAACCCACATCACAAAAAAGGTTCCAAATTTTTATGGTTATCTTAATGCTAATAATCATTTTATTTCATCACTTTTTCATCTAACCCCTTATTGTGTAGCTCTGAATTTCTTGTCAAAGGAAAAAATCATAAAATTACTAACATCTTTCTTACAAATTCACTTGTCCAAAGATTTCTTCATCCACTAATCTAAGAAAATTTCATTTCTTAAGGTTAATGAACATTGTATGATGTTTCTTTGAGTGAATAGTGTGTATTCTCTCCTCCTTTGCATTTATGTGATCTTGAGGATTAAAAACATCTCTTACTCTCTTTTTTTCTTTTCTTTGTTATCCAAAGGAACCCAATGTGTGTATTTTATCCTTGTATGATTCGTGTGATATTGGGTGAAAAAAAATAGTTAGATCATTCCTTTTAGTAGGACTATTTATGGATTTCATCACCCTAGCGGATGACCTCAACTCCCATTTTTTGAGAGAGTATAAAGAGTGGGAGGTGAATTGAAAGATCCACCTCTCCTAAAAATAAAATCTTTTCAATCTGAGCTAAGCCTCCAAGAACTTTATACCATGGATAAGTGAAGGTGGGGAGTGGGTTACCCTTTCCTCTTGACTTCTTCGAATTATTCCATTTCATTTATGGATATGGGTCTAATGTACCCTTGAGGTATTTAGAGGACTCCCTAGCAACCTTATTCTTCCTAGTTTAAGAACTTTCGATCGTTGGTTAGTGTGGTACAAGGTATAGTATCATTCTTAAACTTACTCACCATGTACCTCCATCAGTATAAATACAAGCTCTTTGGGAAAGCTCTTACGACCTCCAAAGAAAGGAAAAAATTGAGCCCTTGTGCCACTAGATCCCTACCAATTGACTCTTGAAAGATAAGTTCCTTGCACTACTATTGAGGTATTAACCTTTGGTTGGTGGGACCATACTAAGTTAATAATCCTACTTGAATAATTCTAGGCTTGTGCAAGTGCTTGGTGTGTCTTCTTGTCTTAAAGCAGTTCATATCTATCAATCACAATTCCTCAAGCCACTTTGTTTTTTGTGTGCTTTCAAATATACCTCCTATAAAAATGAGAAAAACCTTCATCCTAATCAAATAAATCTTATAATATCTTCATCCAAGTCCATTTATCCAATCCTTCATCCATCTAAATATTCTTAACCCCTTCAACCTTATCCCTCACCAATTCAAATATTTCCAATATAACCTCCTATCAAAAATAATCCTTCATCCATCTATTCATTTGAAACCTCTCCAATCCAACCCTTCCATATAAATATAATTTACTTCTCCATCATCCCATTTCTAATTAATCATCATAATTTCCATCCTCATCTAAAATCAACCCCAGACTTTCCTCTTCCAATCAATCTATATACATTAAAAACTATCCTTCGCCAGTGAACCCACATTTTGATATCAATTCCTCCTTCTTGCATAATTAAATAAATTTAATTTTTAAATTATCTTCTAAGGTCGCATTCCTCTATTAATTAAATAATTATTAATTATTTAATTAATTCATTTTCTCCAAGTATTCCTGCCTTGATTAATTAAATAAATTATATGTAGAGGAGGGGGACCGACTACTCAGGACCCCAGGTCATGGGAGGGTCTAGAACAATTAGCTATCCTGATCTTCCTCATGCTAAGGGGATTGTATAAGATAGGTTTGATGTTTTAAGAGGGTGAAAAGGAAGGGAAATTGATCTACCTCTCTCCTTATATCAACCAAAGAGGTTTAGGAAGTCAGGTGAGAAAATTCATAATTATTGACTGCAACTTCGGTAGCTCTATGCCAAAGGACTCCAACACAAAATATGGATGACATCGTGGCGTATTGGAATTCCAATTGGGTGCTAACATCCATATGGACAAAAGTGTAAAGAACAACTAAAAATTGTAAATAAATTACTGATGACCTCACCCGTATAGTTTGATACGATGACAGAAAGAAGAAAATAGCTAAATGAATGAAACAACAACAAGAATACTTTAATAATGCTAAACTAGAATTTGACAAGAGAAAAGGTTGTATAAATCCAACTTATGGCCAGTCCAACCTCCTACAAGCTCCACACGAACGAAATACCTACACATAGCATAATGAGGAAAAAATGTTAGGGTTGTTTTAAGAGGACTGCCACAGTTAATCCCTTGCTTTGGTGTTCCCACCTCCATAGATAGCCAATATAGCAATGATAGGAGAAATATGATAAAGGAAAGCATTGAAAGGAAGAATATTGTTGATCATCAAAGGGTGATCCCACAATGTTGGTTTACAATTTCTCGGAGATTGTAATTTTTGCTGAAATCACATATTTTTAGAAAATATAATGATTTAAGCTTTTAAAAGTTCCATTTTAAGGATTCCAATTGAAGAGGGTTTGATCAAACCACCTTATATCAAACCCTCATGGATTGTCATGTATAGATTTTATTTGATTAATTAAATGCATGTTATTAATCATGATATTGTAATTTAAATTGATTATTTGAATCAAAGTTAAATTCAAATTCAAATTGAACTGAAATTGAAATTGAAATACAATTACAAATGATTCAAAATGTATTTTTATTTAATTTGGGGTTTGTCATTACTGATGAAAATCGAGTGTAAGTGAATGCAGGAATAGGTGAACGTGATTGAAGGCAAGAACAACGATCAAGTAGAGTCATTTTTCCTTTAGACGTTTATGAGTATGATGGAATCACACACACCACTTAGTTAATATTTTAATGCATTTTGTGATTCTGTGTTTGCAAATTTAAAAATTGAGTTTAAATGATTTCTCCAATTTTGTGAAAAGAATATGTTGATTTAAAATGACAATTTGGTTAAATTTGAGGAAAATGATTTAAATTAAATGGTTGGATTCCTTGTTTAAACATTTTATCATTGTTTGAAAATAAGATGCATGTATTTCAAAATTTAAATGGAATTGGATTTTATTGGGGAATTTAATAAAATTTAAATGAATAAAGTGGTTTATAAATTTAATCATTTTTTATTTAAAATATGAAAGAGGAAAAGATTTAAAATTATAAATTGAACAAATATCTTAAATAGAGTTATTGAAATTTTTTTTGAAAACAATTCACATGCAAATTGAACTTTGCATTCAAAAGAAACTTCAGTTAAACAAATTGAAGAAATATCTTCAATTAATTGGAGAAGCAATCAAAAATTGGAAACTTGGAGTTCAAAAATTGATCTAGAGATCAATCTAAAATAGGGGATCTCATTTCTTGATAAAATCAATGCATGGAAGAATAGATCTCCCAAGGAGAATTTCGAAATGGGAGAGAGATAGAAAAATCCGTTTTTAGTGTTCTTGAGCAAAAACAAAATATGACAGAGTATTATTGAGGGAGAATTTATGTTTTGTGTGGCTATTTATTTGGATCTCACTTAACCTAGACGTAGCCTAGAGAGTGAGAGAGAGCGGGAACTAAGACCCATGTATTGAGAACGCAGGGAGGCGACCAAGGAAGGCATGTGCAACCACTAAGTTCCATACACCCCCACGCGCAAGAGACTGAAGAGGAGAGTTGATCTGATTCCATACTCCACGCGGCCAGGCATCCCACGTAACTAGCAAAGGAGGGAGTTACAGGCCAACTAAGAAAAGAGAACTCATACACCCTATGCAACCTGTTAAGGAGGCTTGAGGGGATGCGGCCAGAGCAAGCTTCTCACCTCCCTCCATTCTTATTTGTAGCCACTAAGACTCCATGCAAATACAATAGGGAGAAATAATAGGTGTGACCTTTCAAGGAGATCATACTCTCCTCACGTGCCCAGGCAGTAAGGGGACTTAGGGAATAGAGGGCTTGGGTCAGGAAAAAAAAAAGACAAGTGTGCCAGCACAGGTGGAAGACAAGGGAGAGAGAGGAGAAGGAGTTAGGTGGATAGCAGATTAGGAAAACGAAAATCTTCCTGACTTCAATAAACACAAGCAACAGAGAATAAATAAACATAAATCTATAGAGGAAGCACACAACAATCAATTTTTCCAGAATTTAAAGAGGTAGGATCTTGAAATTTATAAAAACAAAAACATGAATAGAGAAAGATAAATGAAATAGATATGTTAGTATGTTGTTTTAAAAAAAAAAAAACTATTTCTATTATTTGAAAATCTGTTGAACTTATAATATCAAACTGTGATTATTTTTATTCAATTTCCAGAATAGTATTGAATTTGGAAACAAAAGATTTTCTTTAGGAAGAATTTGATTGAAATCAATAAATAAGACAGTTGATTTCTTTAGGAAGAAATTCAAAACATAAAACATCTTTTTAATTTAGATTTAAAAAGGATCTTAAACATAAAACTTTATTTTGTTTTGATAGAAAGCTTATGTGAAATTGGAATTGAAGAGAATTCAAACTAAATACAATTTGATAGAATATCTCCCAAAATTTTAACATTATTTAGAAACAAAAGCTTTTAAATAGTAAATTTAGCCATTGAAACTCAAAATAGTCAAAAACAAAAACAAAAATGAATTATTCTTAATCTATTTGAAAAAGTAATTATTTGTTTTCTGAAAGTTTGAAAAACAGAAAGTAAACCATTTAAATTTAAATACAATTTACTTAGAAGGAAAAACAAACTTGAACAGTATTAAATAGATGAGTAGAAGAATAAAAGAATGTGTGCTCTTTTATGACTGTTTTTATATGTATTTAATTTGCATACTGGAGATACACCTTCTTATTCTTGATTATGTAATTATTCGATTTTTAAGTGTGAATTTAATATCTATGGTAAAAAATGATGAAAGAACAATATTTTAAACTGTTTTTGATTGAATCAT
Source organism: Sequoiadendron giganteum (assembly GCA_007115665.2). Classification (NCBI taxonomy): domain Eukaryota; kingdom Viridiplantae; phylum Streptophyta; class Pinopsida; order Cupressales; family Cupressaceae; genus Sequoiadendron; species Sequoiadendron giganteum. Next base: position 689,567,130 of record CM021103.1, on the reverse strand, counting down.
GACTTTCAATAAATTCTTTGTGAAAGATTGTATTTGATTGTTTAGACCATGCATGCTTGATATATGATTGTGCATGTTATGTTTTTGGGAAAGTTACCTTCCGGGATAGGTGCCGAATATGGGTTATTAGAGAGTGTAGTTTTTCTTTTCCAAAACTGCTTTATTTGTCGTGCATGACATTTTACTTGGCCAAGTAACTTAAGGACCACTGAAATAGATAGAATTATTGAACTCTCTACCATATCCTATTATCGAAATTGCTTGTTTCTTAAATGATTTAGAAAAAATGAAAATGCTTGTGGTTTTACTAGTTATACTAGGCATGCACCAAATTCCTTATTGCTCGTAGACAACGTTTTGGTAAGCAATTCGTGCAGGGTCGGATATTTCTTGAATGACTAAGGAATTCTAGGGAAGTGTAAGCTTTGAGGTTGGGCGAAAAAAGCGCCTGATTTTTGTTCTCATCTTCTTTATTGAAGATTAGCTATTGGATTGAAGATCAAAGGATGTCATCTTCTTTTATGCTTTATTTATTCTTGAAATATGTAATGAAGAGCTTAAGGCGACTGAATGCCTAAGTCTTGAATTGTAACAAATATTATTATCTTCTATTGTATTTATAATCGAAATTGTGTAATATGATAGGTGTATGTATTTAGACTAGAATTATTTATGAATCTATCTTATCGACCTAATGTCGTTGTTTTTCAATTGACTAGTTTTTTTAATGTCTAAATGAATGAGATGTCGACTTTATTTTGAATATAAATGATTCTATTTAAAGTATCATCGAAATTTTGAATTTAATATTTTCGAACTTTACATTTGGTATCAGAGCAACCAGGTTTTGTACTACAACCTATGAGCTCATTACGCAATAATGTGTAAACCTTATCAAAAGATAAAGGTTGAAAAGTTCTTGTTCTAGAACGACAAGAGAAAGAACTTAAGGAAGTGAAAACAGAAGATGTAATTTTTAGTAACTTGGGTAAATTGGGGCTAGTTAAAGATTCATCCCTCGAATCAGAATTCCTAAATCATCAACTTATGATAAAACATAGGATTGCAGAAGATTATGCAATCAGGGTATGTAGGAAGGTTAGGAAGAATAACTTATACATACATGGCTCTAAGAAAAAGAGAATGAGTAGGAATGAGATAAATTGAATTGTACCAACCTACAATTGTAAAAGAGTCGGGAACTCTTGGATTAGAGTAAACATTATGAATCTACATATGCAAAGTCAACATAATTTTAGATTGTTCAAAAGTAGGATACGAACGAAGGAAGTATCCTCAAGGGTTGGGGAACTCATGACTTAAAATTTTGTGTTAAGATAAATACCTTGTTAGAAAAGAGTTTGACAGAGGTGATATCATGTACAGTTTCAAATATTTCTCCCAAATGAATTGTACTTCAAATACCAAATGAACTTAAAAAAAAGGTCAAATTTCAATCCAATGGTAGTTTGAGTAAATAAAAGATATAACATGCGTGAGTGAAGCAATTTTTTGTAAACTTCAAAAGAAAATAATCCTATAACTATGAATGCTAAAGAAACCTTTTTCCAAAATGAAAAATTTAGGAACCCTTTCTACATCTTACCGCTTCCAATTTATAACAACTAAGGAGAGAGAAATGTTGAATCCATTCAGAAGTAATGACTACCAATCGTTTGCACCTGATATCTTGGAATCCAATCCCATATCTTTTAGTTAGGTCCTTGCAATCTTGCTTATCAACTTTCAACTGCCACATTAATGTCCTTTAGATATTTTAATAGGATTGCCCCTCGTAACCACTCGGATCCCAGAAAATATCCTGGCAAAGGTCTCATCAACCGATCAAGTGGCCTTGGTGGCACCAACTGACATCCTTTCTCTATAACAAGGCAAGATGCATTTCAACAAACTCCAAATGAAAACTCCCAAAGTAAAGCTTCTTAGCAACTAAGAGATGACGTGTTGAGCAGGCGGATAATCTCAGATTTATAAAAAGTGATTTTAAGAAATCATCTGCCAAGCCGACACGTGGTCTGACTCCCAGCTGAAAGGCTAATGATCAACAAAGAACGTGTAAACACCCTGTGGCACATTGTGTACCCATCAAAAAAACATAAATTCTTCACGCGCGGATCTTCCCGAAGACAAAAGTAAAGCTGAAAATAAAAAATAAACTAAGGAAAAAAATTCTTCACAGTTCTAGTGACTCACAAGGGGGCTTCAATTGTGAAGGCATGAACCTAGACCTCTGGTCATTCTTAGAGTTTGAGGAAAGTGGAGTGAAAAATTTCCCTATCCACATCAATTGGTCAGGAAAGATTACAAAAATATTTATACGTCTGATCCAACTCGAAGACTTCTTTGAAAGAAACAAATCCCCACCTTGCTAAAACAACTCCCAAATGATAATATAGATGAGAAAGATAAATAAATTCACTCTAAATTTCATCCACTGTGGGTGTTGTGCTCGACTCTAGAAGATTTGTAGAAGTCCAAACCTTATTCCTGACCTCCTCTATAATCTGCTCAACTGATAACACATCCCCATTTTTTGAAAGGAAGGGAGGTAACCTGAAGCTATATAGGACACTGAAATCCATCTTGATTTCATCAACCCTTTTGTTTAACACCACCTGTCTATTCTTGGTTTTCGCTGCTACCTTATGAAAATGGGTGAATTCACTTTCTTTGCCAGAGGAAACCCTCTGATCTATAATTCCTTCACTTCTTAGAGCTTCATCTCTTTCCACACATAGCTTGGAAATCAAGCTTTGAGACTCAACCACTTGGGGAGCATACTCTTGGAGAATTTGGTTGGCCAATGAGCCAACCCCTTCATTTATCTTTTGGGCATTCCTCAAAAATTGTAGATCCGGTTTTAGAATGGTGAGCACAATAATGATTCACTCCCAATAGGAAGATACTAGCCTTCTCTTTATAGGAAGGGTTGCAGAACTTTGTGCAGCTACTAGCTCTTCATGGAGTTGAGCCTCTTTTTCCTTCACTATCTATTCCATTTGATCCCTTTTCTCGAGAGAATTTTCCAATTTGGAAACTAAGTTTTTGACCTCCTGATCATGAGCATGCAGAGTAGATTCAACTTCTTATTTGTCACTTATTATATTTTCAGCTTCCTCTCAAGGATTTTGCAAATTATCAGAGGCCTAAGATTGGATGCCATCTAGCTCCTTTATACTTTTTCGAATATGCTGGTGCTCTACATTAGAATAGCGCTCAACTACAAGCTCACCTTTCAATCTATCTATTTTGACATACAGCTGAATCCACTCATCTTGAAGCACTGAAATAGATCCCGTATCTTCCTCCTACTGATCTTGCACCTGCATTATGTGGGTCATTTCATCATTTTAGGCCCTGAGTTTTGACTGCAGACGATTCACTGTTTCCTTGACATTTTCTAACTCAACTTCACGCTTTCTTAACTTTTGATCTAGCCACTCATTATCTATATATACTACCTTCTGAGTGGTCTTGGATAGATCTAGCTTGTTGCATGGGTGAATTTCATTTAAATCCAGACCCACTGCCCTGATGTCATAATCCTCCATCTACATCTATCCTTTGGGTCGGGTTGTGACCGGTTTCATGATAGTGATCCATAGAGAATTCATCTCTTCATTGAAACAGGTTTGAATCTCTTTGGCGGTTGGCAGCTCAAAATTCTTCATTCTTCTTTTTTGCTTCCTGGCTTGTTGGGACAATTTAGTCACATCAAAATTCTTTTAAAGATTATGTGGGGAATCAATGCCCCATTCTGCAAGAGAAGCACCAAGGGGCAGACTGAAAAGAGTAAAAAAAGGGAAAACTTTGGATGAATGAGATGTGGGGAGGCAAATGAAAGAGTGATCATTTAAAATGGTGGAATGCCAATTTGGGATTGGGCACTAGAAGTATTAGTTGGAGTAAAAGAGAAACAGATGGAATATGTGATTTTTATCTGAATGCAGACGGACCTAGGGTGACGGGTAGCATGGATGATTTAGATTTCTTGATAGGGGCCTGGGATAGGGCAATCAAAGAGTCAGTAACAATCGAAGTGGATACTGATTACTCAACACAGGGGGGTACTTCACTTGGTATGTTGAAAATGGTAGGGGGTTCATTCAAAACCAAAATTTCAGGGTCCGTGCATAGAGGATTCTCTTTAACGGGTGGGGGAAAAGGATTAACCAATGATGCATAAATAGGAAGAAGAGGGGGAATAAGACTTACCTAGACCATGACCATCTAAACATTATGAAAATAAGAGTCTACTTATTCTTCATTTCCAATAGCTGCATCGGGTATGTCCAGGTCTCAGAATTGCCTTGTCTTTGTTCGAATTGAACTGGAACGTCCCGATCCCTTAGTGGATGATCCTGCTGAAGCTTGGCCTTCTTGTTTTGTGGCTGATTTTCTTGGGGACCATTGGGTTCTCTTCCCCTTACTTTCGACATTGGCGAAATATGTAGCTTGTGAGTCCTTTTGCTTACTGATTATCCATCTGTCAGACTCTTGTGGTCGGGAAGTAAGACATGGAAGTCGCTCTTCTATGATCTCATGATTGGACCCTAGGTTGTTCTTGTCAAAATTAGCTTCTCGGTCAGAAATATCTTCAAACAGTTCATCATATGGGTGGAAATTGATGAGTCTATTTTTTGGTCTAGTTACGGGTAGAATCTATAGTCTATTTTCTAAAGTTACCATGGACTTTGATATTACATGTTGATACTTTTATATAGTTTCTCTCAAACCATAAGACATTTGGCTTTAATTCCATTTCTGCCAGTTTTAATGATATTAACCTATTATGTGGACTATCTATATTAATCTTGCATGTGGTTAATGAATGTTCTTTAAGGTGGTTATAGTTATGCAATTATTATGCGTACTGACATTGACATGCAGACATGATTGAGAATGCTAAGTTGAGAAATGCAATCGCGAGCTAGTCACATAGAGGAAACACGTGAAGGTCAAATAAGGATGACAATAAGAGATTCCCATGTCAACCACATTTAATTACCTTATGCCGATCTTTAATGACATTGATCAATGTGGGTGTTACTACAGTGATCGAGTCCACATTTGGACATGCATGTCTGAACAGATTCCACTACATGTGTAACTACTCTTCCACTCTCTTCTCTTCTTTTCCTAAGTGGTGTCCTCTCAATTAGTGGGAGTTGACCACCTCTTTTAGTTGATAAATAAGGTTTGTATCCTCCTTCTTCAAGATTTGATCACCAAGCTATTGTACAATCTGATAATCAGACATACTTTTGTATTTGCACTTTCCAATGAATGAAAATGAGATTCTAAGTTGACTATCTGAGTTTGTATTAGTTTTAGAGGATACTCATCCAAGGGAGCTCACTTGGTGAGTAATCCATTACTTTTGTTTAGTTAGACTAGTATTAGCTTCTATTTAGTCCTTATTTAATAACTTGACACCGACTATTCCTGCACCCACTAGAATTCCATTATGTGACTGTTCTTGCAGCCAAAGTAGGCAGAGTAGTTTCCTGTTTGTTGCTCATATTTTCATTTCTATCATGCATGTTGAGTTTAAGTTTAATTGTTGATTAATGTTCAGAATTTACTTTGTTTCCTTCCATTCAATTTACTTTGAGTATTAAGTCTCTTAGTTGTAGAATGAAGATGACTACTTTGAGTTCCTAGTGCCCATATTGTGCTGACCCATTTCAAGTTTATGCCCTTGGGTTGAAAATTTAAATGCACCTTCATAATGGTTAAGATGACTATTCAAGTTAGATGTCCAGTCTCTGAAGCATGGTTGTAAAGGCTTAGCTATCTAAATAATTGTAGGAGTCTGGCATCTTTGGCATCGTTGTTGGGGATGGTGTCAAACTAGGGAGTCCTTTGGAGTCATTGATAGTTTTTTCTGCTAAAGTATTTCTAGAATTTTCTCTTAGTGTTAGAATTTATGATCCACTATTTTTCCCCACCCATTCTTTGTGTGATTTTTTTGATATTGATTTGATATTGCATGCATAAAATAAGAAGATATTCTTATGGGAGATTCCTTCCTAATAATCTAGAGCCATTTCAGCTAGTAGAACTTCCAAATCTACCCAAAAATGAGGAAGAAGAAGAGCCACACCCCTTTGTTGATATATTCCCTAACTTGGCCAGTTCTAAAGTTTCCCTTGAAGATAAAAATCCAGTTGAGGAACCCTTTATTCTGGACTTTCATCAAGCAAGTATGGCTGATGCAAATGGAAACAAGCCTAACAGGTAGAACCAACCAACTTTTCCTTTTCCCATTGCTCAACAGAATGACATAGATAACCTCAAAAATATCCCTACTTCAGTCCTTCCTAAGTTCTATGAACTTTTCACAGAAGATCCTAATAAATTCTTGTTTGAGTTTGATCTACTCTGTAAAAGCTATGACTATACCACTGATGCCCATAGACTTAAGCTATTTCCTACTACCTTGGAAGAATTTGCATTTAGATGGTTTATGGGCCTTGATAGAAACACTGTGGCAACTTGGGAAGATATGAAAACAAAGTTCCTTGAAAAATATAAGGATTATTGTAGGGGTAGTGATATGAGAGGATGTGAAATTTTTAGAATGTAGCAAAAGGAAGATGAGAGCCTAGAGGATTTCATTTCAAGATTTATTTTCTATCTGCAAAAATCTCCACATCATACACTCAATGAAGACTCACAAAAGTTGATTTTCCTGAGAGGAATTAGTGAAAGTTGCATTGATGCCTTGGAATTGATGGAAGGAGGAGATATTACTCAAGTCCCTTGGGAAGATATCAAGAATCTATACCAGAACTATTCTACAGAAGCTTCAAAGAAAGGAAGAGATTATCAATCCTATATGGGTAAGTCATCCACCAGTGGAGTCTCAAGAATGGAGATTACTAATTTGCTGGTAGATTTCAAGTGGGATATCATCAACAATATAGCTACTCAGTTGGATACACTTCAAGCTAAGAAGAAACATGAGGAGGCTGAGACAATGCTGATATAATATTTCTCTAGTTGTAGATAGAAGAAGAAGGACTGTAGATGCAAGGTGATAGCCAACATTGAAAACAAATAGATTTCACTTGAGTTCAAACCAATTCAGACTAAGGAAGACCAAGTCTACTTTGTTACACATAAAAGGCCATGGGATTCAAGACAAGGTATGCCATTAGATCCACTATCTTTTCTTGGGCCATATTTTAATTCTTATTCATCTGGTAACTAGTGGTAGCCCCCCTATCCATCCAACTATGGAGGATATCCATTGTAGCTCTAGGGTAACCCTTTAAATTCTTGGTCCAATTATCAAAATTCCTCACCTCAGTGGCAACAACCTTAGGGGACTTTGCATTAGTTTCAAGGACCTTGGAAACCACCTCCAAGAAACTGGAAACAAACATCTCAATGGAGAGGTGGCCAACAATGGCCAAACTAGACAACCAACTACATGCAACCATCTTCTCAACCCCAACAACCTATTATAATGCCTCCTCCTTCTAATTCAAACTCGAATATGCTTTAACCTACTCAGTTACCAGCCCAACCCACACCCAACCCAAATAATAAACTACAACAATAGCCTATATATTCTATTGATCCATATCAATTTCCTACATATGCTGTAATTTTAAGTGACATACGTCTAAGTTCAAGAACTAATTTTTCAGCTCCTTCAACCCCCATTATCATTGACCTTCTTTTGGAAGAGAAAGAAGAATCTCTAACTGATCCTATTGAGCCTTGCACACCTAAAAATCCTGAACTAGTTCCAGCCAAGCCAACAAAACAAGAACCACCATTCCCCCAACGATTGGAAGTTGTTAAAAAAAACAGACAAGAAGGAAACTAGTTTTGATATTCTAGATTAGCTAAAGCATATATGTGTCCAAAGCCCCCTGTTCCAGGCCATAAAATATGTTCATATTTATGGCAAGTCAATTAAAGAAGCATGGCTCAAGAAATCGAGCAAGAAAAAGAAGGACCCGACTATAGTTCATGCAGTAGGACAATTGGCTGACATCATGCTTGGAAAAGTAACTATCCCCAAGTACAATGATCTAGGTAGTCTTTCGATTGAAGTTATTATAAATGGGATAAACATAAAGAATGCTTCAATTGACTTGGGTGCAACAATCAATGTGATGACTAAAGACATCCTGTAGCAACTAAACATTGTGAGCATGCGATCCACACCTACTGTCCTACAACTTGTTGATAGTTCCATTGTTAAGCTTGATGGAATAATAAAGGACATTGTGGTGATTCTAGACTCTTGGGAGTATCCAATGGACTTCATGGTTCTTTCTCCTAAAGCTACACTAGGTGGATATCCCATTATCCTTGGTAGGCCATGGCTAGCAACTAAAAACTCTTATATTGGATGTCGGTAAGGTGAAATGACTATTTTTGATGGCAAGAACACCAAAAATCTTGTTCTTTATCCTCCTACTCAACCATCCAATGATGTGGATAATTCTATATGGCCACATATTGGTGAAGAGGATGAAGATATTACCTCTATGGAATAGCTCATGATGCTAGGGAGAAGTCCTTTCCTGCATCTTCAAGATGAAGATTAAGTGTTAGCTAGTAGCATTCAAAACCATTGTCAGATAGAAGAGACATCACCCACTCATGTGTCTAGTTCTGCTGACCTCATGCAAACACTTCTATTAGTTCTGACTAATCTTCCTGCAACCACTCTTCTAGTAGATAGACTTCCTGCAACCACTCTTCCTACAACCATTGTCTCTACAAACAGACTTCCACTAGCCACTCTTCCAATAGAAAAAATTCCTACAACAAGAGGTTTGTTTCACATAATGCTACCACATGAACTTAAGGTACCATGTATTAATGAAGAAGCTATGATAGAGTTAGTTACACAAGTATAGGTGTCTGAAGGGTGGTATCTAAATATTAACAGTAAATTAAGTGAGGGACAACAATTGACATTGGAAAATTTGTTGAAAGCCCATCAAAATGCATTTTCCTGGGATTATCATGATATGAAGGAATTGGATCCAAAGCTCAACACTCATAAGATATATATCAAAGATGATTGTACACCTGTAAGACAACCACAAAAAAGAATCAACCCTATATTAAGGGAAATTATCAAAATAGAGCTACAAAAGTTACTAGATGCAAGATGTATCTACTTTATTTTAGACAACCAGTGGGTGTCTACATTGGTGATTTTTCCTAAGAAGGGAGGAAAATGGTGAGTTTGTGTTAACTATAGAGAGCTCAATGCTAATACTAAGAAGGACCATTTTCCCTTGCCTTTTGTAGATCAAGTCATAGACTCTATTACATGCAAGCAATAATTTTATTTTCTTGATGGATTCAGTGGCTACAATCAGGTTCAAATTGCACCAGAAGACCAAGAGAAGAAAAAATTCACATGTCCATGGGGGACATATGCCTATTCAATACTTCCCTTTAGGTTATGCAACACACCTACAACTTTTTAGAGAATAGTCATCAAGATATTTTTAGACATCTCCCTTGACTGCATGAAAATCTATATGGATGATTTTAGAACCTATGGTGCTAATTTTGATGAAGCAATAGAAAGTTTGAAGAAATTCCTATAGAGATGTGAAGACCAATATCTATCTCTAAATAGTGAGAAGTGTTTCATGATGATGCATGAAGGTGTAGTTCTTGGCCACTACATTTCCCACCATGGAATTCAAGTTGATCCTGCAAAAATTGAGGTAATTACTAATCTTCCTATACCTACAAAATAAAAGGATGTTACGAGTTTCTTGGGACATGCAAGCTATTATAGGCATTTCATCAAATATTTTAGCAAAATAGAATCACCATTGTATAGTATTTTGACTAAAGAAGCTGAGTTCCAATGGACAAAAGGCTGTGATAAAGCATTTCTAATTTAAAGATAGCTTTGACTCATGCTCCTGTGGTTAAGGGACCAAATTAGGAAATTCCTTTTCCCATCCATATTGATGCCTCAGATTATGCCATAGAAGCAGTCCTTGGACAAAAATAATAAGCCATTGAAAATTCCATCTATTTTTTTAGAAAAACCTTGCAGGGAGTTGAACTAAATTACACAGTAACAAAGAAAGAAATGTTGGCAGTAATCTATTCCCTAGACAAATTCAGACACTATATAACAAGCTATCAGATCTTTGTGCACATTGATCATGCAACCATTAGATATATCATGAATAAACCCCTAATCTCGAGAAATTTAGCTAGATAGTTGTTGTGATGCAGGAGTTTGACACAACTATTGTTGATAAACCAGGGAAGGCCAATGTTGCAGATTTTCTTTCAAGACTGACCACATCAAAAAATAGTCAAGCCATAGATGAATCCTTTCTTGATGAAAATTTATTCTCCATTAGTGTTCAGACACACTGGTATGCAGATATCGCTAAATACCTTGTGATAGGGAAAGTTCCTCCTCACTTCTCTCTAAAAGAGAGAAGAGTGTTGATTGAAAAATATCTCTTTTTCATGGATAGCTGGATGTATGTTTTATACTGGACTAGATCATGTTATGAGAAGACATGTGAGGGAAGATGATACCTATCACATTCTACATGCATTCCATGATGAACCCCGTGGAGGACACTTTGCAGCCAAAAGGACAACAATGAAAATTTTGAACATAGGATACTATTTGCCTACACTCCACAAATATTCAGGAAGATATACATGAAAATATGATAGATTCCAAAGGATGGGTAGACCAACCAAGTCAAATGAGATTCCACTCTATCCCCAAGTAGTAGTCACTCCCTTTGACAAGTGGGGATTGGATTTTGTGGGACCCATTGATCCCCCATCAAATGATAAGTCTTATATTTTTGTATGTACTGATTATGTAACTAAGTGGGTAGAAGTCAAAGCAATGAAACATGCCAAAGACAATAAAGTTGCAAAATTTGTTTATGAAGAAATCTTCACATGGTATGGAGTCCCCAGAGAAATAGTAACTGATCAAGGAGATTAGTTTACCTCAACACTTGTTGTAGCACTAGTTAATGAATATAACATCAGGCACACAAATTCTACTCCTTATCACCCTCGATAAAATGGACAAGTTGAGGTGACAAATAGAGAGATTGAGGCCATCCTAACAAACACAGTGGATATTCACAAAAAATATTGGGAAAACAGATTACTAGAAGTAGTTTGGGCTTAACAAACCACTTGGAAGACAGCTACAAGCTTAACACAATTTGAGATAATGTATGGGAAGACAACCATGATGCCCATCAAATTCGAGTACAAGACTCTCAGAATTGTAGTAGAGTTGGGGATGGAAATTTTTGTGCACAAAAAGAAAGGATCATGTAGCTGAATGCATTAGATGAACCGAGGAAAACAACCTTGCACCATACTAAAGTTGTGCAAAATCAAAGAGTCAAATGACATGGTAAATTTATCAAAGAGAAGAAATTTCAGCCAGGTGACTAGGCATTGCTTTATGACTCACGATATCAGGATAATGCAAGAAAATTACATACAAGGTGGCTAGGGCCATATGAAGTTGCTGAAGTCTTTCCAAATGGAGTTGTACAACTCACTACCATTGACCCTATCAAATTCAAATTACTCACTAATGGGAATCGTCTTAGATTGTATAATAGGACAAATTCCAAAGAATAATTCCTACAATAGTTCATCCAACATGTAGCACTCGAGCATAGTCCCTACAACCGAGGATTTCCTGCAGCTGAAGGTAATGGATCTAGTGTCCTTCCTTTTGGCTAATTAAGGTATGTAATTGTCATAATAAAGAATTCTACTTTTATAGAAGTCCATTTCTTCACCCATCCACCCATCCATCCATCTACCACCTTTCTCTCTCTTCCATCACTTCATTCCACTTCATCATAATTAATTGCTCAATTATTTCTTACAAAGGTAAACGGTAATTTCTCCACGCTTGTTGCAATGAATCCTCTACACAATCATGTTTGTACACATTCAAGTATGTGCACATTAATTGCATTCTTAATTATCTTTTAGAGTGTTTCATTTAATCACTGTACGTTAGTATGGATGTTCACATAATTTTTTATAATTCCCCTATTAATTCATTGTTTCCATCTCACATGTGTGGACACATGTCCAAATTTAGGTTGGGGGGGGGATAAGAAAGATTTAGATATATTTTTGCACGTCAATCCATGATCGTTTGCATCAGCAAATCTTGCTAAGCTAATGCAAAATTTGAAATAAAAGATGACTTACATGTGTGATGTGACACTAAACTACCACCACCATTTCATTTCATCATAACTCCCTTTTATTACCTTTCCTTTCCATTATTAACCTTTTCATAATCTTGAAATGAAAATGGTAATTTCTAAAAATAGAGTGAAGGAAAATTCAGTAGACAATTCGGCTAGCAAGTGAGCAGAAAGGAATTTGCTTATAGACGAGAATTACATAAGGGAATTCTACAAAGTGACAGATTGATTATAGACAATGGGAGGAGGACTCATTCAAAATGAGACCTTAGTTCATGATGATTTATTGCAAGATGCACAATGCCTAGTCAAATTTTGAAATTGTGGTTGGTTGGAATATTTCCTGAGGTTGAAGGGTTCTGATGAAGGTATCGTATTGGAGTTTTCCCACACATTTTCAGATGGAAAGGCCTCAATGAAAGGGCTAGAGGTCATGGAAACCAAGGAAAAAATTGCACAAGTTTCAAGGTTTCCAACTAATAGTGAACCTTACCTTATTTCTAAAGACGTTAGGTCAGCCAAAGCTATATTCATAATACATGGTGATCCTCCACTCACTATTGACAAATAGGGTGCTAAAAGACTCTCTCTACCTGAGCCATGGAAGCACGCAACCATCCATGTTATCAGATATATCACTTGTGAGGGTCAACTGTCGAACCTGCATTTGGTACATTTCAAGTTGTTGAGTCATATGAGGAATGAGAGGAAGATGAATGTGCCCAATGTCTTGTACAACCTTCTCTCCATCATGGAATCATAAACTCAAAAAGGTAGGGAAAACTCTATTTTCCACCATTGTCTAATTAAATTATTGGTTGTAAAATCTCTACATGATTCAACACCTAGAATGACCTAAGAGGATTTTATAAAAGGTGATCAATTTAGACCTGAACAATCACAACCTAGGGTTTCACCTCAGACACATAGGTCTAGCAGAAAATTAAGCATGGCTGAAGACATCCCTGGTGCTTCAACCTCTGGTGTTGACCCTAGTGTAAATCCCCCTACTAAAGAAAGCAATATAAATGTTAGTTCCTTTGAGCCTAAGAATTCTGAAGATGATAATGGTCCACTTGAAACTATGATAAGAACTAGGGCACAAAAGAGGGAGGCAAAAGCAAGGAAATGAAAAACACAGTCTGTGCAAAAAGAGGCACCAAGTCTTAATAAAATAAACGTTGGCACTATTCCTCCTACAACCAAAGAAAAACATAAGAGCCCTCTCAAGAAATAAAAACCAACTATTGATATTCCTTCATAGAAAAACCCTGAGCTTGGTGGGACATCGTGTGAAAGCATTGAAGCTCCAATGGAGTAGGAAAATGTAGAATATGAAAATATATTCGATAAGGCAGCCAAAATGACCTTGGTAGATCGTGTGGCCCCTGTTGAAGAAGTTGAGATTCAAGAACATAAAGAAATCCAAGAGTTCCTATAGCAAGACCAAGATTAGGAGTTCCTACAAAAAAATCCTGAAATAGATCAGGAGTTCTTGCAACAACTGCAAGAATGTGAACAAGAGGCCCTACATCAAGAGGAGGAAAGAGAAATTGTACCTCTACAACCTGAATCAATGGGACATCCTGAATCTATAAAAATAGTTCTATATGGGGAGCAACCATCCACAAAAATCCTGGTAGAAATCCATAACCCTCCTTATTTTTTAGTGCATGCAACAATTTTGAATTTGTGGAAAGAGATACAAAGAAGAGAGGAGGAATGGAAAAAGGAAAATAAAAGATTGAAAAAGGAAATCCAAGAGAGGGATGAGATTATTGAGGAAAAGAATGAAGAGATTGTATTTTTGAAGGAGAGGGTGAGCGGCATTGCAACCTTAGTGCCACAAATCCTAGAATGTAGAACCTCTCCAAGGGTTTATGCTTTGCACCTAAAAGATAAATATCTCTCCTTTAAATTATCAAGAATCATCTCAGGTTTGAACCCCTTTTATTGAAACTCCTACATAAATTTTCAATGCTTATAGAATTACCTCCCCTGAGATGAAAAATTTATTATGTGAATTTTATTTACACAAATTTTTTGTAACTAAAGACCAAGATTGGAACCCACTTCTTTATGTGGGGGACATCCAATTGAGAGCATTCATGTCCTGGGTGCAAAATGAGATTAGATGGGGTGAACAATATAATGCTTATAAGGGGAAGAAATCCAATATTCCCCTAGCCATCCGAGCTGAATCAGGGAACCCCAAAGGCATTTACACAGATTGGAATAGAATGATTTTCAGACCGAGCTATGGTAAAAATATTATGCCTTGGATTGAGGTAGTTTACAGTGACTATGAGGTGAAAACAGTAGAAAAAGAGAACACTATGAGAGGATGGTTATCCCAAAGATGGAACACATTAATTGATGAGTTGAAGCAAGATGAACCGCATTCCATACACAACTATGTTGCTACAATAAAAATAATTGAAAGGTACATTCAGATTGGAAGAGAAAAGGGTCGAGACTGGCTTCCCCTGACTTTTCAGCCACCTATCCTCATGTGGCCTGTACCAAATTTTAGGTTCTACAGAAATGACATTATTGAGGAACATCAAAGATGGAGGAGACTTGACAGGTTGGGAGGATTCTACTAGAACCCTGATTCATCCACAATAGATACTAATATTGGATAGTTATCAGTGGCAGATTTCAGAGCCTTGACCAAGCAAAAGCATAACTCTTCCCTTGCTGGAGGACCAAGAAAACATTAGGTTGGGGGAAGTGACAAGTCTAGTTTTTGGTCTAGTTATGGGTAGAATCTATAGTCTATTTGCTGAAGTTACCATGTACTTTGATATTACATGTTGATAGTTTTATATAGTTTCTCTCAAACCATAAGACATTTGGGTTTAATTCCATTTATGCAAGTTTTAATGATATTAACCTATTATGTGGACTATCTATATTAATTTTGCATGTGGTTAATAAATTTTCTTTAAGTATAGTAATGTAGAAATGATTGAGAATGCTAAGTTGAGAAACATAGCCGCCAGTTGGTCACATAGAGGAAACACATGAACATCAACTAAGGAAAAAGACAGGAGATTCCCATGTCAGCCACATGTGATCTCCTTATGCCGATCTTTAATGAAATTGAGCAACGTGAGTGTTACTACTGTGGTCAAGTCCACATTTAGACATGCATGTGTAACCTCTCTTCCACTCTCTTCTTTGCTTTCCCTAAGTGGTGTCCTCTCAGTTAGTGGGAGTTGACCATCCTATTTAGTTGATAAATAAGGTTTGGATCCTCCTCCTTCAAGAGTTAATCACCAAGATATTGTACAATATGATAATTAGACATAATTTTGTATTTGCACATTCCAATGAATGAAAATGAGATTCTGAGTTTGTATTAGTTTTATAGGATGCTCATCCAAGGGGGCCCACTTGGTGAGTAATCCATTCCTTTAGTTTAGTTAGACTAGTATAAGCTTATGTTTAGTCTTTAGTTAAAAATCTGACACCGACTGTCCCTGCAACCACTAGAATTCCATTATGTGACTATTCCTATAGCCAAAGCAGGCAAAGTAGTTTCCTATTTACTGCTCAGATTTTCATTTATGTCATGCATGTTCAGTTTAAGTTTAATTTTTGAGTAATGTTCAACATTTACTTTGTTTCCTTCCATGCAATTTACTTTGAGTATTAAGTCTTTTAGTTATAGAATGAAGATGACTACTTTGAGTTCCTAGTGTACATACTATGCTGACCCATTTCAAGTTCACATCCTTGGTGTAATACCCCTTAGTTTTGCTTCTCGTTCGATTTGCTTTATGCTATGTGTGGTTGCAGTTACTTTGATACTGGATACATTTTGTTATGATTTTTTCATCGCTACTATTGAGCGACAAATATTATTGTGTGATGTGTTAACCTAATTAGTGTTTCTCATACTTTAATGGATTAATGATGTTGTAAAGTTATCATGTGATGTTATTATGAGATTATTGAATTATGATGGAAGTGTCAGTTTCGATGAGTGTATTGGTGAAGAAGACGGGTTCACATCACTCGCTTGTGAGTGCCCTGCGAATTTGTAATTCCTTCTTCACAGTGTGTATTATATGCTAGATATATTGTATAATGTTTACTTGGTTGTAGGATTGTAGGTACATGACATCAACTCCACCTGGTTTCATAGGTTTGAGCATGTCGATCCAACGGTTAAGTTGAACGAGAGATAGTAGCTAGGTAACTTGTGTCAAGTCTACACCCTAGCCATAGTGTGTCGTCAGTGGTATGTGTCGAGTCATTCATTGCCTTGCTTTAATGTTCTTTAATTCTGAAGGATTCTTGATTTGGAAATAGATATTTAGAATAATTGCATTTAAATCATGTTGGTGGTTATTTAATTTAAATTAAGCAATGTGGATAAAAGTTTATATTTAAATTAATTAATTATATTTAATTTATTTAATTAATTAAATTTAATCCAAGGGGGTTGAATTTAGTTATTAAATAATTTAATTAATTAATTAAACGCGATACAAGAAAATGAAAGGAAATAAAAGAATTAAAATTAATTTTGGAATTTAATTTCAATGTGTGGGAATTAAATTAGAAATTATAATTAAATGTTTATTTGGGAAATGAGTTTCAACTTTGGAAATAAATTTATTATTTGAAAGTGGGTTTTCGAAAATTGAAATTGAAATTTGAAATTGAAATTGAAATTTGAAATTGAAATTGAAATTTGAAATTGAAATTGAAATATCTAATTTGCATGTAATGTGAATTAGGGTGGTATTAGGTATTTTTGTTTTATAATGAATGCATGTTTTAATTTTAGGGCAGAAAGTTTTTAGAAAAATTCATTTTTACAGCAAAGAAGAAATCTTGAAAAAATTTGCACAAAGAAGGGTTTGAAGAAAATTTTGACTATTGAATCAATTGGATGAAATATTGTTTGCATTTGTTGAGTTTTGGATTGGATTCATTGGATAATTGAAGAAAATTGGGGAGATCTTTGGAGGAGGTTTACATCAGAAATTCATCTTTGCATGTAGCTTCTTGAACCAGGTTTTCCTCTTTGTGTTTTATTGTTCTTGACTATTTTTAAAATAGTAGTGATTAAAGATTTGTTTGTTAGATCTATTTTAGAAAATAAATTTGTTGTTAGAAGAAAATAATCAAATAGATTTGCAGTTTTTGCTTTGTGAAAATTCTTGAGTGAAAATTGTGAAAACCTTAGTTGAATTTAATTTGTTTGAGGAAATCAATTATTGTGTTTTGGATTCAAACATAGAGATTGAGCAATGTTTTTTATAATGTTTTTAGAAAATTAAACCCTCTATTTATTATTAAAAAATCGGATTTTAAAATCCGCAGGTAGTTATATTTTTCAAGGTAAAATGGTCTGGTTGCGTCGCATATAACTCCACTTTCACAAGCTGGGTTGTCTGTAAATTTAAAGGGTTTCTACGCCTTGGAATTTTATTATCCCTGTAAAAAAATCACAAATACCCAGATCGTAGTTTTTGAGTTATGCTTGAAACATGAGACTATTGTTAAGTTATTTTTCCATGGCTACTTTGATAATAAAATATTAATAAATTGATATTTATAAATATTAATATTTTATGTATTGTTATTATAATATTAAAATATTATTTGATAATATTTTATATTATAATTTATAATATTAAAATATTATATTTATTTATATTATTTTAAATAAAATATGTATATTAGATTAGTGGAAATAAAATTATAAACGTATGGGGAAATTATTGTTTATTCTAAAATGGCATGTTAAAGTTTAATTGAAGGAGTTAAATATCTGATTTAAAGAATGCATAATTTAAGATTTAATTGTGAAATTTAAATTCATATGTAAAAGGTCCAATTATTAATTTGATTTAATTGGAAAAATATATATATGATATTGGGTTATAGTCCAAATACTATCTTATTTTAACACAATAAGTTATGGAAGAGACCAAATGTTAATTTGATTAATTTTATAATGATTTAATTTGCAAGGGCAATTGGTTATTTAATTTAAACGAAATGTTTTGAGTTATAGTTGAAAATATTTATTTTGTTAAGAGCAATTAGAGAATTAAATATTAGTGTAATTCCTCCCCAAAATTTAATATGTTTTATTTTATTAAATAATGTATTATTTAATAAAATATATTAATATATATACATATGATGTATATTTACATGTTGTTTTCAATCAGGAGTATAATTAGTTTTTAATTTGTTTTATTTAAGTGCATGTATTTGAGTTGCGTGGAGATTTTTAAAAAAAAAATAAGGTTAAATGCATGATTAAACTGTTAGGGAAAATGATATTTTAAGATATTTTATAATTGCAAGGTCAAATAGATAAGGAGAGAGATATTTTATAAATTCCATGCTTAGATAGGAAATTGATTAAATTATATGAGTTAGATAGAAAACGAAAGAAATCCAATTAGATGTGTACTTGTGTTGGTTTTTGAATGCATGGTCGAATTGTTAAGAAAAAGGATATTTAAATATATCGAAGAATTGTAGAAGTATTTATATTTGAATGTTTGTTTAATTAATGAGATTTTATTGAAAAAAATATATATGAATGCATGGTTAAATAGAAAATCCAAGAGTTATTTTTATACATTGATAAAATGGCATGTTTTGAATAGAGAATTGAAAAGATATAGGTTTTGGATAGAAATAGAATATAGTAATGGCAATAGTTTATGTTGTATTGAAAGTAAATCTAGGAAATGAATATATTTGAAAAGACAAATATTTATTATGTTTTATTTATTTTCATAGAGCAATTTAATCGTTGCGAATGAAATATTAAAGAATATATGTAATTAAATTTATTAATATATATATATGGTGTCTATATAATATATTAAGTGTGAATTCATTATCGTATTTTATTTTAATAAGATGCATGCAATATATTATTGAATAGAGATTTAAAATGGATTGATTAGTGTATATGGGTAAATGGGTAGAGAAACGATATTTTATTATGTTAAAGTGATTGCATGTTCTAAATAGGAAATTGAATGAAATATAAGATTTGGTTAGGAAATGGAAAGAGTTTACTTGCATGATTTTCTGTCAATTTAAAAGTAAATTAAGAAGTTGTTTATATTGATGAGGCAAGTAGTTATTCTAATTTGCATTCTTTCCATTAGAGCAATTAATTCATTATGAATGAAATATGAAAGAGATATGGATTTAGTATATCCAAAAGTAGTAACTTCCTCATGATTATCTTGAATGATTTAATTCTCTGTATTCAATAAAGAGAAGTAAGTTTAAATGTTTTAGATTCTCAATAATGAAAGAGGAAATAGGGGTTATGATTATTTCAGATGATCTAGTTATCATGTCTTTGACTTTGTCAACACTACCTATTGAATGAGTATGGATTTAGGAAATCCAAATATTAGATTTGATTTATGACTTGAATGCTTTTGTTGCTATGTCGTCAAGTTGCATTGTGGGTTTTGGGATTTAGTGTTAGTCCTAAATTATAAGACTTCCAGAAGAACTTAGTGGATGAGGGTTATCGAATCTTTATATCAACCAGCTGTTCTTCCCTTGTGTAGTGCATGGTGTATTTTCAGTTATTACCCGATTTTCATGAACGGGGATGTTTACACCTCTTTGGTTTAGGATCGGATTATGGGATCTGTGTCTCCTTATATGGAGTGACCTTGTTATGTGGTTTCATCTTGTTGCCTCCTGTGAAAGGAGTGGACTATGTGTTTTGTTGTCTCCAAAATGGTTGGAATGAGTTCTTATACTTGTTTTTTCCCTTGGGATGGAGTGGTTACGATTCTTAGGTGTATGCTCTTGAGATTCCCTTGGTGATTGGTATTTGTATAAGTGTATGGTTCTCTGAACATAATTGGTCTATTTTATGTCTGGAAGCAATGTGACCTATATCAGTGATGTGAGAGTTGTACTTGTTTATTGCATTTGCTTAGATATTTCAGTATGAGTTAGTTTGAGTCTGCCTTTGGTTAGAGGTAGTAGTATCTTGATCATGTTGTGTGGTTACTATCTCTTAGCATGGGGGGTGGGCCTTCGGGTACCACATGGTAGGGTGGAACATGCACCAAAA
Source organism: Sequoiadendron giganteum (assembly GCA_007115665.2). Classification (NCBI taxonomy): domain Eukaryota; kingdom Viridiplantae; phylum Streptophyta; class Pinopsida; order Cupressales; family Cupressaceae; genus Sequoiadendron; species Sequoiadendron giganteum. The sequence goes on along the minus strand of CM021103.1, from coordinate 689,546,790 downwards.
CCGTTGGGTCCCCCTTGATCTTCAGTTCATGGAGGCGAGACATCCAGATGGATAACTCGCGGTTCTTATTGTATTTTCTTACATTGTAATATTTCAGATTGTATAAGTTATTTTATCCCTCTTATGTTATGAGGTGAGATTATGTAATTGTTATACTTTTGTAATATAGTCTCATTCTGGGAATGAGTGATGTAACTATTGGATTAAGTTAATGTTTTTGAGATTGTATCTTGGATGTTCATCTTGTTATGTTATGTGGTATTCTTATGATGTTTGATATTTATCTCATAAAGTATTTATTGCTATGGTTTATGTAAGATGTATCTGTGGGTTTAAGTAATCCTAACCTTGTAGCCTTAGAGGTTGTTGTTAATTAGTGAGTGAATGTGTATGTTATTACACTTTATAAAAAAAAAAATTGGTTCACTTAAGTCGTTAATTACAACTTCCTTTAGGGTTACTTGGCGGGGCATTACACTTGGGTTGACAATTTAAATGCACCTTCTTAATGGTTAAGATGGATATTCAAGTTAGATGTCCAGTCTCTGAAGCATGGTTGTAAAGGCTTAGTTATCAAAATCATTGTAGGAGGTTGGCAGAACTCTCTGAGCAACTTATGCGTTCCTCCCATCTCTTGTCGAAATCTCCAGAAGTATGTCATCTTCCTTTTTGACCACGTTTTCCACTTCATTTGATTGTTGAGGGTTTTACTTATCAAAACACCCCTTTGATATTTTACCTATGGTGTATAAAAGCTCAACCACCTTTTCCTTTTGGTTGATATGAGGGCTATTTTGACATATATCTCTAGATTCTCTCGAGTCATATTTTTCTTGGACTCCACATAATCTCGCCTCTCATGTTTCAAAGAAAACAAATTTTATAGATTGTAGTCCTATGTGTCTTATATAAGGACTAAACCTAGGGCCGCCAACAGATTTGTAAGCTCCCTCTATGCTTCACACTTCTCCAATACCACTTTATTATTTTCAATGCAAAGGGAAAGTAGATATAGCTTCATTTTGTTCCTTCTTCTGCCATAGGCATTGTCGACAAGAGTTGCCTGATGACATGCCTTAAATACAAAAACTATATGCATCACAAATCTAGGGAGATAGAAAGGTTCTCCAATGAAACCATGATATCTAATAAATGTAAAATCTTCCCTGGAGAAATAATCCACCAGAGTTGATGAATTTTTTATCCATTTCTCAACCTCGGGGGACAAGCAACCCACCATCCATGACAATAGCTCTTGAATCATCGGTCTCAGAAAGTGGTTCACAAACTAGTAATAATTACTTGTTTTTTATAGGACATAGGTCCATAGAGAAATTGGCTTACTAAAACCCTCCTCATCGAACATAGAGATCAAGAAATTTCTTTCTAGAAACCCAAAGTTTTGATGTAGAATTAAGTGGACCAAGAAAGAAGAATACTTGAATTTAGATTCGCTTTGGTAATTCTTCAGATTCATCAACATCTTTTTAGCTACTACATTGGAAAAGTCAAAATATCTTTGCTCCCTTTCCCAATTGAGTATCAAAGACAAGCCAACATTGAGAAAAGATCCTGTGTGTTGCTTTTGAAATTTCTGAATGCCAGAGAAAAAATGAATCGACCTCTCGACAGTTTCTCTCTCGTCTCATAATGATAGAAACCCTATCTTTTTTTTGCTTCCTCCCAATAAATATCCATCTCCTCCTCACTAAATGGCTCATCATGCCAGTTGGGAGGGATACACAAAATCTCTTGTATAGCTATAGCAAAAATCGTGACCTTGATCCCGTTGTATGTTATGGTTTTAGTAGGTAACATAAAATGTGGAAAACCACAATTCCAGAGCTGAGAGGAAAAACCCTTAGAGGTTTCATATTCTTTTGTTCTTTGAAACATTGCCTCCTTAAGATTTTTAGGGTTTTTGCCAATTTTGGGTAAAAAAAATTGTCCATAGCATCTCGCACCGCCTCTCTTGTAACACTTATGTCCACCCGCACCATCTTACAAAGCTCGAATAGTCGATCTTTAGGTACTTGAGTGTTGGAAAATGATTTTCACTTAAAGACGTTGGCAAAAATAGGCCTTTTTGATGCAGATTTTTCCCTTCTATTAGTCGTTGATGGTTCTCCCATGGTTGCTTCAAAAGTTGCAAATATTTTTTCATTGAAACGACTACTTTCTTTTTACTTATAAAAATATTCATTTTGGCGTAATTAATTTCCTTAGAAATCACGTGCAGTTAAGGCTATGTCATTATCGCCGATCCATTAAATGTTGCCAATGAGGTGATACATGTGGGTTGGAGATATGTATCCCTCAAGATTACCAAAAAATATGCAAGATTGGAATTAGTACATTCCCTTCGTCATCTCATTTCATAAATAAGCTTGTTGTCTTAAGGAGAGTGCCTTTAGTTATGCCAATCTTTCTTAGGTGATACAAAATACCTTTGAAAAGATGTGCTCATTAATTTGTCAGAGATTAGTGAGTTAATCCATGTCCCTCCACTTACGCAAGCCAAATGTTGTTGATGATGGCAAAAGACACATGTCAATGATCAACTTATGTGAGCATTTACTCCCAATGCCCAAAATTTAATTTTTAGACCTTATGTCAAATTTTTCGTATGATTTTCCTCCATTCATGGATTGTTTTGATATTTTCTCATTGTCATCCGACCAAAATAAGACCTTCCGCTATTTGGGTTTGCCGACACATATTTTCTATAAATAGCTATACCACCTTAAAGCTATATTCATTCGAAAAGTAAGACTTTTGAGTTTAGCCAACCTCTTCTCCATTTGCATATTATCTTTCTCTCTACTGATTTAGCCATGTCCGCATCCTAGGTACTTCTATCCATCTGCTTCTATGAAGGCCACAATATGCCTTCTTTTAGGGAGATTATTGTTGACAGAATCAAGCGCCTAGTGAAGAGGTACAACCAGATGGGGGTAACTTTCTTTCATTGGGTTGTTGACATGGACTTCATTGAAGATGAAAACCAGAGGAGGAGTAATTGCAATGTTTTATCCCACTTTTTGGCCTTCCTCCTTGACCTAAATATTGCCAAACCTCAGATAGTAGAGTTGTGTCATTGAATGTTTGATGTCTCTCTACTAGAAGGGCTTGGTGAAATCATGCAAGTTTTGATTCTTGATGTTGGAGTTCCCAGCATGATGGAACTTTGTCGGTACATTGATCATGGCGTGGACGTGCCCTGGCTACCTTTTATGATCGACTTCCACACCATGGACCTTGAAAGCCACCATGCTTGCTCTCTGCTTGAAGCCAACTACTTCCTTTGAGAATATGGAATTGAGGTCATTCCTAGGTTGGACTTCAAGAAGCATTTTGAGCTTCTGGCATACAATCATAGAGACTACGGTCGAGGTTTGTGTACTGTGTGTTGTGTGCTCCCGACTTTCCTGAAAATGAGAAGAATAAGAAAGAAAAGAAACATGACTATGGTAACGTGCCCACGTAACTATGGCTGGAGGCCTATATTTTTTATTTTTTTGTAAAATGCCTCCATTTTTCTCCTTTTGTACTTTTTGCTTAAAGACCCTTTTTGGGTTTTTCTCGAGAGAGATTTTTTTGTTAAAATTCAAGCGTTGGGTTGCCTCATCCTTGTAAATTTGATGAAAATATAATATATAATACAATATTTCCTTACTTCTTATGTGTTCTTCATTCTCCTATGGCTTATTCTAAAACTTAAAATGATATTTATAAAAAATTACATATGGTACATATCTGTGAAATTTTTAAAGAATTATGTACTTTAATGAAATAGTTTCAGATAAATACCATTTACCGATATCTCTAAAGCATTACCTTCCATATCTTCCAGCTCTTATGCATTCTTTTCCTTAAACAAACTAATTCAGATGGGTCCCTTCCATAGTGCCTCAAATTTGGTGTGCTAGCTTGGTTTTGCAGTATGCTCGTCATATTTTAGCACTAGGCTTCCTTCCTAAAAACTGGGTCAAAAGTCTTCTTATCGAACCACCACTTAACTATCTTTTGGCGGTCAATTATGGATCCAAAGGTGTTTTATTTTTCTTCCTCCATTTTGAGGAGTTCTACTATCTATACCTCCATTCCACCTCTCCTCTATTTCTAGAGCTTTTAGTAATTTTAGAGTGGAGAGTTCCATAGAAATAGGTAAAACTACCTCCTTCGCATATAGTAATTTATAAGGGGATGTCTCTAGGATCTACTTTGGTCTGATATGATATACCCATAGAGTAGCTCGTAGATGCTTGTGCCATTCTCTTTGTCATTTAGATCCAATGTGCTTGATTAATATAATTAGGTTTTTATTTGTTGACTCCGCTAACCCATTTCCTTGTGGGTAATAGTTTGAGGAAGTCTTTAGGTAGATCCCATTCTTAATGGAAAAATCCAACATCTTTGAACCTACAAAGAGTCAGGCATTGTTGGATACGAAAGTCTTTGGTGAACCAAACCTAGTCACCAAATCCTCTAGAAAATTAACAATCTCACCCTTCATAGTGTCTTTCAGGGTGATAGCCTCTGTCCACCTTGTGAAGTAATCGGCCATTGCAAGGATCCAATTGTGGCCAACACTAGAGATGGGATTTATCATTCTAACAAAGTCTAATCCCCATTGAGCAAAACTCTCTTCAGCTACGATGGGACTTAAAGGCAAAGCAATTTTTTTTCTCTTGCCAACAAAAAATTTGCACTAAGTACACTTCTACACGAAATGGTGTGCTTCAAAGAACATTGAGGGCCAATAGTATCCTGCTCAGATGATTTTTATGGTGGTATTTTTAGTGGAAGGATGTCCACCCTCGAGACTACTATGGAATTTCGTCAGAACCCTTCCTGCCTGGCTCTTGTCTAAACATCAAAGTAATACTTTGTCATAGTTTCTTTTAAATAAATTTCCTTCAACTAATACATACCTAGTGCCTTGTAGTCAGTAGTATCTTTGTTTATGGAATGTCAAGATCATCAGGTAGTGTCCCTTCTGCATATATACTGTCTAATCCATCACCCATGAGTTGTCAAACTCAAACTGATCTAAGTAGACTTGATCATTCTCCTTGTCGGCTTCAAAACCTGACTCTTATGCAAGATACTCACAGAGGCCTCTTCCTTGCACCATCTTTGTCAAATTGATATTCACATCATACTCTAGGATCTTTGTGATCAAATTGGATCTTTTTTCAATTATTTCTTCTTCAATAATATATTCCCTTACACTAGGACAAGAAACCAAGATGGAAATATTATTGGTTGACACTAGGTGTCAGAACTTCTTAAAGCTCTTGACAATGACAAAAGCTTGCTTTCCTACGAAATTATATATGATTAAATACCCCTTGAGGGTTCTTGAATTAAAATCAATTGGATGATCCTCATTTTCCTCTTCATCCCTTTGAGTGAGCATATAAGCTATGCTATGTTGACCACTATATACATAAGAAATAAATATTTAGAAAAATCTAGATTGGCCAGCCTGGAGTAGCAAAAATAGCCTTCTTTATCTAATCAAAAGATACCTTACCTTTAGGGGTCCATTTGAACATCAAGTTATTCTTGAGCATCAACGTGATAGGTCTCACAATGCCTGCAAAGTTTGAAATGAACCGATTGACAAAATTAATCTTTCCTAAGAAAGACTGTAGCCCTTTCTGATTTACTAGTAAAGGTAAATCCATTATAGATTTCACTCTTTCAGGATCTATTGCAATTCCCTCCTTGGATACTACAAATCCAAGTAGCTTACCTTGAGGTACTCTGAAAATACATTTTTTGGGATTTAAAGAAATCCCAAACTTTTGGCATCTTTGGAAAACCTGTTTTAGATGATCAAAATGATCAACATTTAATTTTGAAAAAATTGTCAAGTCGTCCAAATAAATTAGAATGATTGAATTGATTAATACCACAAAATAAATGTCCATGGCTCGTTGAAAAGTTGTATCAACATTTGAGAGTCCAAAGGGAATCTTTGCAATCTTTGCATATGCAAACATTCCCCACTTGGTGGTAAACATCATTTTATGTTGGTCACCTTCCTTGACATATACCTGATTGTATCTTCAGAAACCATCAAGTAATGAGAAAATTTCTGACTCGGATACCGTCAGCAAGATCTAATACATGGATGACAAAGGGTAGTGATCTTTTAGCGAGGCTCTATTCAGGTCTCAAAAATTGACACAAAGCTAGATGACACCATTTTTATTCTAAACCGGTACCAAATTTGACACCCAAGTTGAGTTTTTAATCAGATAAATGATTTGGGACTCAATTAATTTAGTGAGCTCCTAGGCCATCAATGCCTCAACCTTCGGATTAATAGGCCTCTAATTTTGTCAGACTACTTTTGACCCTTTCATCAAATCAATGGTATGTTGGATTATACCAGGGTCATATCCTCTAAGATCATCATAGGTCCATGCTATAACCCCATTGTACCTAGAACAAAGATGCCTTAACCTTTTTTTATCTTCCCATGGAACATTTATTCCGACTTTAAGCTTTCTACCATTTCTGAAATCCAACTCTTCATAATCCATTTCGTCGGCTATAAACCTTTGCTTTCCATTCCTCGCATCTTCACAACCAAAGATATTTTCAAGGGAAATCAAACCTCGAGGGAGCTTATTTCCTTTTAGCTGAATGACGTGCCCTTCAAAAGGTTGAATTTCTAGTAGTGAATAGTTTGAAACTCCTTCCGAATTTTGGATAAAAGTGGCTATCTGAGTGTCATCCTCGAACACTTGCAAATTCTAATCGTTGTTGAAAATTTATGGCCAGACAATGATCTACATTGTGTTGTGCTCTAGATCAAAAATCAACTCAAATTGTGACCCGATTGAATCCATCTGATCCACTATACTATTTTGGGATTGGGGAATGACTTGCACATTGAAAGCTTCAAAAAATTCAATTAAATCCCATATCCAATTCCTATTGGACTTCATTCTCATATTTTTAGCAACTACTTGCCCTCAGACTTGGCTAATAATAAACATGGAATCTCCAAATACTTGCAACCTCCTTGTTCCCATTTGCTTAGATGGAAAAAACCGTGGATGAATGGTTCATGTTCCACGTCTTTGTTATAGCATGAAAACTAGAATTGATAAGCCTTGAGGGTCTTTGATCCTATCAAAGAGAACAATCAGACCCCTGCTCTAGAACTAGCTTTGCATTTAGCACCATCAAAGTACAAAGTCCATAGATGATTATCTGTTAGATCATCATAACTTTCTAGATCCTTCATCCATTTTGGATAGACCAGGTCATCATCAAATATTACATACGTGCCCAGTCCCATGGCATGGAAATTTATGAATGGGTTTGAGTCAATGAACTGGTTGAGGAGAACCTCTTCTTTAGGAGTCCATTCACTTGTATCTTTTTTGTCTTCTAGCATTTCCATGCAATATCCCTCTTGTCTTGAAAAAGAGGTACATAATGCTTCAAAACATAGGACTGCATTATCTACTATATGTTTAGAGTGCAAAGCCTCTAAGAGAATATTCATCTTTTCCCCATTCTTGGTTCTTAATATCAAATGGGACCAGTCCAGTGCCAAGTGTCCACCTAGTTTTGCAGTGAAATATTTGTAAAGGCACATCCTGAAGACCAGGGGAATATCTATTACCACTACCTCTTGTGAAATTGTCTGGCTTGGGCATAAAAAGAGGGTCAAAGATAGATCTTTTATCTGATCGACTGTCGAAACCTTCTTCCTGTCCAACTAAATTATTCCTTTTTCCAAATGTTCATACTTAAGCATTAAAGCATCAACCACTTGCTTTGGCATGACCATTGTATTGGCTCCTGATTCAATCATATTTTTGTGAAAAAAATTATCTCCCACAATTAATGTTAAAAAGAAAGGAGTGGGCTTCAATTTTCTTACCTCTTTCTCTTTTCCATCGCTTGCATCATTTTTATAAGCTACAACTTTCAGAACTTGAGGATCCAACATGGGATCTTTATCTTTACTTTGATCACATGACAAAATTTCATCCATTTGCGATCTTGGTTCCTCATTTTTCAATGCTTCTCGAATTAATATCTTGGGGATGGATATAACATCCCTTATGAAACACATTGGATATAACATCCCATAGAGACACATTAGTAGGTTCCTTTTTTAGTTGCTCCAACACGTTGAGCGTTCTGACTAGTGGGACCTATTGATGGTGTTTTCTACACAACAACAACTCAGGCAAAATGTGATATCCTATCTCTCTTGAAAGGTAAATCTCTATGGGAAAAGAGATAACCCCAAGGTCTCTAACGTCAAGTCTTGACAATGTAGTGAAACAACTCAGAGATAACGTGAAAATGTTGGTAATCACAAAGGGACCTTACTACAAGAAAACATTGGACTTGAATTTATCAGATCTAAATAAGGAATTGATACTTGAATCTTTAATTGAACCCAGATAATAAAGAAATAGAAAAATATGAAGGTTTTAGAGATGACTCTAAGACTACTTATAAACCTAAAATTGATAATTCCAAAAGATAAAATGTTCAAAATGGACCGATCCCTCATAAATTGATTCCTTCTCAATCCAGATAAATCTACAATTTCACATAAATAGTGCAATCTTCTAAGGTATTTAAATATTTTCAAATAACAAACATTCATTCAATAAATCCTCAACAAATCCTTATAATTGAACTAATCACAATCAACCAATTGCAAAAAGTATGGACTAGAGATCACTGCAAACATTCCAAACATAAAACCCTAAGCATCACAAAAATGTTTAACTATGAACTTAAACAATTTCAAAGATGGAACAAAAAGAACCATGCCAAATGAAACTTCACAAGATAGATACCAAATCACAATATCATTTCTTATATTAAGTCATCCAAAATGGAAACAATTCCATCTTTCTGTTACAACACTTTTTTGAAGATAAACCCTAATTCGTTCAACTATGGAATTTCTATTCTACCTCTCTATGCATATCATGTATCACCTATCTATCTCTTTCAAATGAGGCAACATTCCTTTTTAATAGAGAATCCCTAAGATAGGTCAGTCCAAAAATAAGAGTTTATAATAAAACACGACCTACAAGAGGTCGGCTTCAAAATATATTCAAATACAATATGAAATGTGCAAATAGCACCAATTTCATCCAATTCGGCCTAGGTACCAAAGGGGGATGACCCAATGCACATGAATAATGGGAAGCACAAATATCGAGGTAGCCCTACATAACTACTTCCCATCTTTTTCCTTAGCTCGATCTTCTTCACCATGCATGACCAACAATATCTTGTCCAGTTCAACAACAGGTGGCACAGGAAAAAACCCTAACTCTTTTTTCGAGAGACTTAATATCATCCCTTGCCTGCCTCACTGTACCATCCCAATCAACCCTATTAGTTTATTCTCTTTCAATGACTACAATATAGGTTGCAACATCATCTAGTTGATGTTCAGTGACTGGTCCCTCACCAACTGGAGAATAAACATCCCTCCACCATTTCCTAAGTTGCTCAAGATTAAGATGCTTTGGAACAAACTTCTTCCTTCCTATCATAATTTCAAAGAATGAGATACACTTATCATGAATACCAATCAAAGTGTCCTCAATTGGCTTTCCTTGTTTGTGAATCTTTTTCAAGGCCTTCTGCCTCATCTACAAGATTTCAAACCATTCCCAAGGTTCAGAAACCCTTGAGAAAGGAAGAATCCCACTCTTTACCAGCTTATCTTCCGTAAACTCCATGATCGTTCTGGTTTTCTGCAGTAGAAGGTTAGTATCCTCCTTGTCTTGAGCTAGCACAGTCCTCAACTAGTCCACTAATCTCATGGCATCCTCTCCAGTTGACAAGATATATTTAATGGCAGCATCTCCTTTAGTTTGAACCCCTTGCAACCAAGCAACTGTAGCAAGTGTAGTGCCTTTCATCTTCTCAAGCTCGAAGATTTTTTCTTGAGGCAAGAAACTTGTAGCAGAGGAGGAAGAGCCAATGGACTACAAGGGTTTCATCAACTCTTGCAAGTAATTCTTCAATTTCTCATTCTCTTTCTCCAACTCATGCTTGGTTTGTACAACCTTCTTCAACCTGCCCACAATTATAGCAATGGAGCCTTCATACTCCTTAATGTCCTGATCCATAGATGCATGCCCTAAGTCAATAGTCTACACATGATAATCCCTAGCAGTTACATTAGCCCTATCTTTATTCAGAGCAGGGGTAGCAATGTGAGCCACTCTATTGCCTAACCCATCCCTCTCAGTCTAGGACACAACTCTGGATTTTTTCTTAATCTTTCCCTTTTCAACATTGGACATTAATTCATCCCAATTAGGAGGAGCATCCTCTACTATTACCAATTTACTTTTCAATTCTTTATTCAACCAACTTGGAACAATAGACTCAATTGACATTGTATCTTTCTTATCTTGCTCTTGCTAGTCATTATGGGCCTCCTTCTCAACACTTGGCACAGTAGAGATATCCATGATTGGATTCTCCTTTTCTTGCAACTGCTCCTCTACAACAACTTGCACCGATGAAGGGATCTTTGTTGGTATCTCCTCCTGTTGAAGAGATTTACTCAATTTCTCCTTCATAGGAAAATCTTGATAGGCTAGCAAAGGGGACTAGACCACTTTTTCGATTTCCTCCTCTGCATTATAAAGGTCTCCTTCCTAAAATTATTCCTCATCCAAGTCCTTAGGATCTTCATCCTTCCTTGGTTCTTCTTGTACACTATCAGTATCCCGAGGAATGGAAATACTTTCTTGTTCAACAATGGGAGTAGTCACAGGAACATCCTCCTTTGTAGCAGCATCTTTTGGGGAAGGGGTCCTTGACCTCCTCATATATACTTGTTTCCTTTCCCCTGAAGTCTCTACTTCAACCATTGGTGGTTCAACCTCCTTATTATTTTTAAGAGCCTCCTCCAATTTCTGTGAAATCTTCGCAAGCCTTCTTCTCTTTGTCAATGGAGGGGTAACATCTACCTCTTCCTTCTCTTATTTGTCCTTTTCATCCTCTTTCCTCGAGACATGTCTCCTCTTCTTAGCAATAGGTTTCCTCTATTTACTTACCTCTGTTTGAACATCCCTAACCTGAATCTTGAAAGGGGAATCCACCTTTTCCTTACCTTTAGGATCTTGTTCGTGTGATTCTTCAGAAGCAGAATGGGACTCCAAGTCTCCCATTAGTTCATAAGTACATTGGACACCCTCACTCTCAAATTCCATAATTTTTTGTTTCAACCACATTTTGGTGTACTTGATCACCAGAGTCATGATTTGATCCAACTCTGTTTTCTCTTCCTCTAACCAGTCGATCTCTCCAACTGGCTTGTCCTTCACAAACTCGAAGACATGACCCTAAATTAGATTTTCATCCTCTTCCACCTGGTCAGGGATGACCTTCACATTGTATAACCTCACCAAGTCCACTGGCAACCTGGAGAATTTCTTCTTCCTGACCTCAAATTCATCAACAAGGTTAACCCAATAATCCTCAATGTTGACCTTATGGCTGTAATCCCTGCTGGCCTTCCTTTGTGCCTCACCAGTGATGTCAAACCTTGCTCTCTTGGAATGGAAAGAGAGACCAAAAGTTCTCATATCCTCCTCAGAAGCATGAGCAGACTGGATACAAGGACAAACCTCACCCATTCCTATCTTCAAGGGAAAATCATTCCCAAAACCTGTTTTATGCTTATCTCCTTTCACAACAATGTTGAAGTCACAAATCTGCCTAGTGAACTCCAACAATATAATATGATCAGTAGGGTACCTTGGGATTCTATAAGGGGCCCTCTAGCAACCATCAATCCTGATGTAAGAGAAAGTGGGAAACTGGATAAAACATGCCCCATATCTCTTTATCAATTCTTTAGCTTTTTCAGAAATTCTCACATGCTCTGCACCTTGGAGTAATCTGGTGATATACATTGTGAATGCATAATTTTCTCTTCTATAGCTTCCTCCAGTTAGTTGCAACTGTGGATATACCTCATATATTGCATCTTGTCCAAAAATACCTCTAGTGCTCAACCCCTTATATGGGTGAAATCTTGCCAATAAATACACTAAGTAAGAGGTCATGGTGAAGGTCTTAGTTTGCAAAACATTGCACAACTACTCATGGATCACTGCACTTATGGCTCCTGCCCAGTGATAATCAATTCCTTGATCCATCCAAGAAATGACATTAAAAATCCAGCTCTCAAACACCCCTGCACTCTTCAATCCTACCAATCTACTGAGAAGAGTGATTACATTGTGATACTTCCTTTTGAACTTGAGCCTAAATATCTACTTTGGCAATTTAGAGAAATGAGACTTGGGCTTCTCCAACCAAGAGTTGATTACCTGTTGGGACTTGACCACATTTTCCTCATAGTATTTCCTTGCTATATCTATGTCACAACCCACCACATGTGACTTGTCAGGCATATCAAAAGCCCATGCAATGGACACAAGACTAAAACATGCCACAATCCTTCCTTGAGGACCAATTATCCTCTGTGTCCCTCTGTCATAATTCCTAGAACACTCAAGTACTAGTTCATAGCACTGCACTATGGAGGGAAAACCTGCTACATGCGCCAATCCGGATTCCACAGTTCTCTTGGCCAACAAAGGAATATTTGGTGTTTCCAATTTAGCTTTAAACTCCTCATAATCCATATCAAGAGAAGTAAGAAATATTAAGAAATCCATATCACCAAAGTCTGGGATTTAGCCTACCTCACAGATTCTAGACTAGAGAGGAATTCTGGGAAAATCCGAACCAAGTACAATTCGGCGAGACAAACACATAATTCCCCAAAATATTACTCAATCCATCAATTCAATAAAGGAACAACCTTAAAGGTACTTAGCATAAGTTCATTTGATCATCTAAACATACTATCAATGAGTAAATATCTCACATAATCGTCATACTCATCGCTTCCCAAAACTTCAGAAAAATTCGACTAGGGTGGATTTTAGCGAAAACAACAATAGTTACAATCAACCTGGGAAAAACGATGACACAAAACATCCAAAAAAATCTGGTGGGAGTGGATTTTGGTGGGAATAAGATAGATTACCATTAAAACACAAATCTGGAAAAATGACCCAACCACGAATACCAGGAAAACTGGAGGAGGCATATTTTCACAAGGCAAACAAAAAATCCGGCTTAAGATGGTAAGAAAGAAGGAATGGAAAAGCTGAGGAAATCCGGACCAGGTGGAATTCCGTGGAGATGTCAAAACCCAAATTCATCCACATTCTCTCATTTTTACCAAGACGAATCAAAGACCACGAACCTAGGGTCAACACCTCAACAATGACCTAACTACGAACCCCAATGGATCAAATATAAATTGAAAAACCCTCCTCTCAGCAATTTGAGAGAGATTGGCATTACCCTAGGTCAGGAACCCTAAAATCTCCACCATGGGAGCATAGAAAAACCAGGCATGAATTTCCTTTGAGTGAGATGGGAGGTTTATGACAAATAGAAACAAGCCCCGAAAAGAAAAGTGAGATACCAGACCAAAATAAGCGCTCAATGATCAACCTGGTGGATTGATAAAAAAAAATGAAAACCCCAAATGTCTGGACATGGCACACACACCCAAGAAACAATGAAGCAATGAAAGGCGTGAAAGAAAACAAAGAAAAAAAACAAATGACCAATAGGGGAAAAGAGCATGTCCACATAGCATGAGAGCAAAAGAACTGGAATCAGCGATGCCAACAATTAATCTGCAAACACGAGCAGGATACGAGCAATGCTCACGAAATTAAAATGTAGCACTCCAAAATAACCTTGAAATGCATGATCTAGCAACACACCTCAAGCTCTAGCACTCAAACTCAAATGACCAATTACTTCCCAAGATTCAATATATCAATGCCCCAAAAGGGTCGTGCAATCGCCATCAATGCAACTAAAAATACAACCAAGACCAAAACCCAGAGATCCGATAGGGCAACAAATTTCCCTGGATTTGGTTCAAGAGACAACTATCTCTAGATTTTGAAAGAAAATCGGGAAAATACGGACAGGGTGGATTCTCCCGAAAATGGTGAAAAGTTCGGAATTCATTCAAATTTTAAGATTTTCAACAAAATTCACAAATGTGCCACTCCAACTAGTGATATGAACATCGAAGTATAGACTCAAGCAAGAAAATTTCTAGAAAAGAAAGGCCAAGAAACCCCAAAAAACTAGAAAAAGAGAGGGTCCCCACCTCAGTGGGGCATGTGTGCAAAAAATGCACAACAGGACCTTTGGTCTGAATGATGGAATCTCCCTTGGATTTGAAGGAAGATGATCTATCACAAATGGATTTGATGTTTTATCTGACAATTTTTTGGGCAATGGTGGAATCCGTTGTTACTGAGTTGGTTGAACAGTCGACTGTAGAAGCTATATTTCTTGCGATGGTGGATGGTGAGGCTGAGGATGAGGCAGAGCCTGTGGCACATATTCTCTCATGAGCCTTCTCTTGGATCTGGTGTTGTAGTTAGACTATACCTATAGAGTGCAAGTCATCAAAGCTTCATTCACAAATACCGTATCTTCTTCCTCCATCCAAGAAAAGAGTGCTTGATCAGGTGCGATATCCAACTCTTTCTCTATAGACATCCCTTGCATCTATGCTCTCAAATGAGAATTATCCATTTTGGGAGATTCATATCCTTCCACATTTGGAAACATTCCTTTATTTCTTTACTCTGCTATATTTTGTTGCATGTTCCCCTTTGGGAAATTTCAAGGCATATGGCTATCATTACAGCAAAAGCACCATGCATTTTCATCATCCACCAAGTTATTTTGACCTAGAATCAACTCCTTGTTGTGGCTATCTTTGACCATCTATAGCGGCATGGTGACCGAAACTATCTGGTTGGTGGGAGCTGCTTGTTGACCTCCCCGACTTGAAGGTCCTTAGTATGTGTTCTGCTGATAAAATGGCCTTCCTCCTTGGTAAGTTTGAGTGGCTTGCTTCAGAGGGGCCGCTTGTTGTTGCTTAATGCAAACTAACTCATTGTCAAAATCTTCATATCATTAATGTCTTCTGCTATAGAGGAAGAACCCAACATGCTCAACTATGTGGTAGGGTATACATACATAGATTGGGGTGAAACCGAGTCCGTCACTTGTGTCACAGAAGTGCTTAGAGAAAAATCCTCTCGAACTGGAACACCTGAGATTTCTACAAAAATAGGCATCAGAGGTCATGGCAGTAGCTTCTCAGCATCTATCAAACTATTCTCCACACGTACCACCACCTCATAAGCATAGGGTAAGGCATCCCCACCCATAGAAGTTATCATGACTACAATATCAGAATTGGTAGCCTTCAAGTAAAACATGAACACCATTGCGGCTTGAGGTCAGGAAGTCACAGGGACCCTCTACTAGGTTTTTTTTAACCTGGTGTTGAGGTCGCTCATAGCTTCTTGTGGAGCCCTCTTAATGGTAATCAGTTGATGCAGTAGTGAAGAATGATCTCCTTTTTCCAAAAAATGTTCAAACAACTTTTCTCTTAGATCATCCCACAAATTGATGGAATCAGAAGTCAGAGATCTATACCAGTCTTGAGCCTTCCCTTTGAAAGAGGTGGACAACAATCTCATAGAAATGTTATCATCTACAATATTATGCACTCTGCATACCTTCGCTACATCCTGGAGGTGCTCAAAAGGGATTTTGAAGTCCTCCCCAAAGAATATCATAATAGACTTGAGGGCACTAGCAGGTATGGTAGGCCAAAAATCAAGAGGAGTAGGTGGAAACAATGGACTACCACTGTCCTAGGTTACAAAATTTCTAGGAGCAAGAGGGGGTATGCAAGCCATGGAGAAAAGGTTCCTATGGATTGGATAAACTAGTATTCTTATTTGGAAAATTTGACCTCTAGGCGAAGTAGATAAGGCTCTAGACTCTGGACTCTTACTCCTTACTCTACTGCTTCTTACAGGTGATATAGAACCTATAAAACTTCTTCTCCTAGGTACCAAAGAAGGTAGCTGGGAGTACTAGAAGTGGCCCTTCGAGGATGCTCTTATTTGGACTCTGGGCATGAAACCTCTAGTTTCCATTCCTTGGTCTGATTTAGAAATATTTTTTACTTCAAATCAGGCCTTTGAAACTTGTCCCACTAGGTGTGCTAGAAAAAGAACTAGTGATCATCAAAGCTTGTGTCTCTTCGATAATCTTATGCAAAATTCAACAAGTGGGGGAACAATATGCACCTCACTGAATACCTCTTAAATTTTTATAGAAATTTGGCTCTTCTCTGAGTTTGGGAAAAGAGTAGAAAGAAATGTAAACAAAAAACATAAAAATGGCAATGTGCCAATGCTTTTACAACATTTTAAAACCACAAGTTCCTTTCTATGAGTTACATGATAGATACAGAACACCAAATCCCTTCATTATTGGGAAGAGAATGAGCAGTAGAGGCTAGATACAAGCACAATGTAGTCATTCAATCCACCCACAGGTAGTGCATATTAAGATCCGACCAAACATAGAATTTTCAAGAGTTAATAAGTAAACATTTAAAAGCTACATAAACTCTCCCTCTTAAAATAGCATAACATGAAGAAATGATAACATAAAAAGAAATCAAATATTTCCAATGAAATAATCCAATTTATGTAGATTATAACCTTATCATGCACACACACAACATAGAAATTGAATAATCAAACTATTCAAATTAAGCAAGACACAATGTTCTATTCTAGATGAAGATATAAAGAAGGAAATATTGACAGAGGCCATATCATGCACAGTTTCAAATATTTCTCCTAAGTGACTCATACTTAAATATCAAATGAACTTAAAATAGAGGTTGGATTCCAATCTGACAATAGTTTGAGTAAATAAAAGATAAAACATGCCAGAGTGAAGCAGTGTTCTGTAAACTTCAAAATAAAATACTCCTATAACTATGAAAGCTAAAGAAACCTTTTTCCAAAAGGAAAAATTTAGGAACCCTTTCTACATGTTTTTGCTTCCAATTTATAGTCACCAAGGAGAGGGAAACACCGACTCCATTTAGAAGTAATGACTACCAGATGTCTACACCTGATAGCTTGGAATCCGATCCCAAATATTTTAGTTAGGTCACTGCAATCCTATTTATTAAATTTCAACTATCGCATTAATGTCCTTTAGATATTTTAATAGGATTGCCCCTCATAATCACTTAGTTCCCACAAAAACATCTTGGAAAATTTCTTGTCAACCAATCAAGTGGCTTTGGTGGCACCGACTCACATCCTTTCTCTAGAACAAGGCAAGATGCGTTCTGACAGAATCTGAATGAAAACTCCCAAATTACAGCTTCTTAGTAGCGAAGAGATGATGTGTTGAGCAGGTGGATAATCTCAGATTTGCAAAAAAGTGATTTTAAGAAATCATCCACCAAGCCGACACATGGTCTGACTCCCAACCGAAAGGCCAATGATTAACAAAGTGCATGTAGACCCCACATGGCACATTGTGTACCCATCAGAAACACAACTTCTTTGTACATGAATCTTCCTGAAGACAAAAGTAAAGCCAAAAAAAAAGACCAGGGCAAAATTTTGCCTCACAAATACCAAGCAATGCTTACAACAATATGCTACGTAAAGAAACAAATATGCTAAGTAAAGTGAAAGAAATATATCACCTTCATTCACATGTGCTCAAGGAAAATGAAAGAAGGAGCAAGCTAACAAGTTTGGTAAAGTCGATATTGCTGCAACAAGAAAGAAAGTAGTCTTGTAAGACACCAAGTTGTAGCTACAATGGTTGTACAAAATATTGTGAATGAAGTGAGGTATGAAGAATTATGAAAAATATCAAGTGAAGTCTCAAGAAATGTTAAGAAGATGAATTGAATGAATGAGATAGTGTTTTGAAGATGAAAGGGAGGTCAAAAGGGCAGAGGCATTATGCTTCATTTGCAATGGAGAAGTGTAATGCCTCTACAAATTCTAGAGGTGAGAATTTTGTTAGGATGACAACACACCACATAGAAATTCATGCACCGCGCTTGTGTCCTCGATAGAAATTCCCCCATTAACACTATAGATAGCTGCCAAATGGATGGAGAGTGGATGAAGGACATGGAATAGAATCATCGGGTTTGATTTTTCTAAGGTAAGGGGAGTAAATGGGGAATTTTCAAGGGGTGCAAATTCACACCATTTCATTATATTTATTTTATTACGTCACTAATAAATCCTTTTTCCCCTATAATTAAATAAATTCCTATTTATTTAATTATTCATGTTCCTATTTTTTTGTCTACAATTAAATAATTATTTTAATTATTTTATTATTCATTAGCTTTTTCTTCAATAATTAAATACTTTGCCTCCAATATTAAATAATTATTTAATATTTTGTCCTTTTCCTCTACCTTTAATTAAATTTTTAATTTTAATTAAAATTCAACCTTTTCCCTTTCTTCTAATTAAATAATTATTTGTATTTAGTTATTCACATTCCCTCCTAAATTAAATAATTTTTTAATTTACTCCAACAACCTCTTTTTTCATGCCATTCTTATCTCTTCATCTCATTTAATTTTCACCCTTGATCATGTGACACTACCTTTTAATCTCCACTATCCATCCTTAACTAAACCCTATTTTTTTCCTAACCCTATTTCTCTTTGCTTATAAGAAATATCATCCATTGATCAACATCATTCATCTTTTAATCTTAGCCATTCATTTGAAATTGGCTTTCTATAAAGAAGAGGCCTCCCATCCCATTTTTATATCAACATATTTTATTCTACTATTATGTCATTGCATTCATGAGAAACCACATTCAAATCCTCAACAAATCAACATAATACTTTCAATATTTTGAGTTTTGCATGCATTTTGGTTTGATTTAAGCTATTTTTATGCATATTTCTATTATATCCATTTTACATGCATACATTTTGGTGAACCTAATGTGAACCCCCTAACTGATTTTTGGCTCAATATTTTGAGAAATTTGAGGAATTTTGGAGTTGGATCCACTTCACTTGATCCACCTTAATTTTTTCTAGCTTTTGTTAGCTTTTTGTTGTAGGTTTTGCATCATTTTTGGACAAAACCCTAGTTTTACTCATTTCACCATAACTTTCAAATAGCCATGAATTTTTCCATGAGATTTTAGCTGAAATCTATGAATCATCTAAGGAGGATACACAAGAAAAATTAAGGGCACATCATTATTTTTGGGAAATTTATGATGATTTTAAGGTTTTTCATAAATCCACTTTTTTTCGAGGACTTTATAAGAGAATTGTTTAGAAGTTTTTATAATTTCAGAAACCTCTTAAAATTTAATCGGGGTCTATTCTTTGTAGATTTATTTTTTATTTTAAAATAATTATAAAAAAAATAAAAAAATTTAATTAGGGTTTTTTCATAAATCTGCATTTCTGGGTGCAAAACAAAGAATTTTTCAGATTTCTTTGCAGTTCTGAAAATCTCTTGAAATTTCAGTAGGGTTTGGTTCTTTTTCTTTTTCTTTTTGATTCCAAAATTTAGATTTATCTTGACTATGTAAAAATTTAAAAAAATGGAATTACAATCTAGTGACGAGTATATTTTTCATATACGTCTATTTTGTTGCATCATAAATTATTTTTTGATTTTTTGTAGGAGTTTTTATTGTCATTATCAGATCTGATTTCTTTTTTGGGGTTTTAATCTAACCTCTAACATTATTGATCAATTATCTTGTTAGGGTTTTTCTTTGTTGTTGTTTTTGTTAATGTGCAAAAAAATGAACTCTTCAAAAGGAAAATTGGATCAAGTTGAAAAAAATTGGAGCTAAAGAAAATGTAAGCGCACACTTTTCAACTCAACTCTTTATCTTAATCTTTTTTACAACATCACATTTCAGTTTGGATCTAAAAAGAACAAGTGTCTTCTCAAAATCACACTTTCAATTTGGGCTTAAAAAGAACAAGTGTTTGCATTGCTTGGTGATCTTGTTTGTAACTTGGAGGTGTGTATTCTCTTCCCTTTCATTTCATATAATATTGGGAATCAAAATCACTCTTCAAGACTCTCATTTCAATTTCTAATGTTAATGAACATTTATTTTGTGATCAAATACATGTGTATGCTCTCTCCTCGCATTGTCATATGATCTTGGAGATCAAAATAATTATTTGCATCACTTTTGTGTAACCTTCTTAGGGAGCCTACTTAGAGAAGATATCACTCTAGGGGAAACCTCAACTCTATCATTCTAGTGGAGTATAAATAGTGGGGGTGAACCAAAAGAAATGCCTCTTGGAAGTATAATCTTGTCAATCTTGGCTAAGCCCTAAAGAACTTTATACCTTTGGGAAGTGAAGGTGGAGTGTAGGTTACCCTATCCTCCTGACTATTTGGAATTATTATCCTTTCAAATTCATAGAGTTGGGCCTCATGTACCTTCAAGGTATATAGAGGAAATCCCTAGATCCTTGTGCATCCTAGTTTAAGGCCATTGGCCAATCTACCTACTTGAATAATTTCTAGGTTGTTCTTGTTCTTGAAATTTTATTCTTATCATAATAATTTTCATTACATCTTGCATCAAATTTTTTCTTGCATGTGTGAATGTGTATTCATGATCTAGATCAAGAAAACTCAAAAAAAAACCAAAAATATTAGAAAACACTTCAAAAACAAATGAATCTAGGTTTCCTCCAAGTCAAGTTGTCCACATCATCTCCAAGTCAAACTATTGCTGTAAATAAAGTATTTTACCTAGTTAATTCATTACTAGGGGACTTATTTACACAAGTTTCTTAGGTCCTAGGAAGGAATCTTTATAGAAGGTGTTAGTTGTCATTAGTTGTTATCTTATATTTTAACTTGTAACACATGTGAACCTAGGTAAGTGTGATTAGTTTTCTCATGTCATATGATTAATACACTTTTCATAATCCTATGACATCTTGTATCTCACCTTGGCTATATAACTAAGGGGTCTCTACTAAATTGTACACAAAATCATATCATTGAATCATATTGATAAGAATATATTTTATTCTTGTCACATTCTATTCTCTCTCTTTGTGATTTCCATTTGGTCTCAAAATCCTTGCAGCCATAGCCAATTATAACAAAACTTCTCATCCTAATCATCCTATATTAGTCATCCAATTCAACACAATAATCCCATCCTAGTCATCATAATCATTCCTCATCATCCTAGTCCCCATTCTCCATCCTAATCATCCAAGTCAAATCAATCATCCCATCCTAGTCCTCATTCTCCATCATAATCATCCTATCCTAGTCATCCAAGTCAAATAAATCATCCCATCCTAGTCACCATAACCATCCATAATCTCATCATAATCATCCCTTCTCATCTTAATTCCTCTTAATTATTTTAATCACCTTCATAATAATTCCAACCTTTCATAATCATCCTAATTATGAATTCTAATCCTATTCATCCTTCATATTATCTCAATAATTTATTTCCATCTCAATCGTTACATCCCTAATCATCATAGTTATATCCTTTCAATCATTCCATCCTAATAATCCTCTTTCATCATTATCATCATTCCTCATCCTAGTTATCCTCCTAATCATTCTAATCATCCCCCCTTCATCATAATAATTTTGTCCTAATCCCCCTTCATTCTAATAATCTCTTCTAATCCTTATATTCCTTTCCATCCTAACCATCTCTTTTCATCCTAATTATCTTTATCCATCATAATAATTCCTTTTCATATTAATCACCTTGTACTTATCATCCATTTTCATCCTAATATTTTTTTCCTAATCGCCATTCATTTCCACCCTAACCATCTGTCTTCATCCTAATTATCCTTATCCATAATAATCATTATTTTTCATCTTAATCACCTTGTCCTTATAATCCATAATAATTAATAATAATCCTTATCACCCCATCCTAATCATTCATAATCATGCTAATTATCCCCTTGATATTTCTAATCATCCATCTTATCCTAACAATGCCCAATTATATAATCCACATCATCCAAAGTACCTCAATCATCCACATCTATTCTTAATCCACCATTAGGACCCTAATATTAATTAATTTATCTAATCCAATTGAGGTCCTAATCATTATCATAACCACCCTCCATAATCCACATCAAAATATTTCTTTCCTAATCCATTATCATCCTTAATCTCCATCATAATTCTCATTCTTCATTATCATCCTTAATATTCATCATCATCCTTTATCCACATCCTTCATTATCAGCATCCTTCATCACCACATGGATCAAAATGAGCCTAACATATCCTCCATATTTCATCTCATACCTCAACATCTTGTTGAATTTCTCCTTTCCAACTACTTTAACAATCACATAGAATCCATGATCATGTGTCCCGTAAGCATAGTCCAAGAGATCCTAAACAACATACAAGATACCATTAAAACTTATACCCTAGTCATGTCACCCTCCATGTCATCCTTTTCCTCCATTGAGAAGGAAAACCAAAATGTCTTCCATGTTCAACCAACACCCTTCCATAACCATATATCATGCACTTCACATCCTATTCAATCCATCATCAAGAAAAAATTCACCATCCAAGGAGCACCAAAAGTCATCATATAAGGATCACCAAAATTCCTCATCCAAGGAGCACCAAAAGTCACCCTCAAAGGAATACAAGAATCCATGCAAAATCCTATTTCACAAAATTCTAGTCCTAGTCTTCTAGTTCCACCCACTTCCACCTCATCCATCTTATCCACCTCATCCATTTCACATTTTTCAACCTTCATAGAACGTAAAAAAAAAATTCACTTACTTGACCTTGTTGATCCAAAGAATGACATCATAGATCCCCCTTTATGTCAAGATCAAATTACTCCTTGTGATCCCATTCCATCTCATGATCATATCCTTAACTCCATCCAAGAAATCCTTATAGATTATCATGATATCCAAGTTGATCCAATATTTTATCAAGATCCTATTCCCAATCATGGCATCCAAGATAAACCTATCTTTGATTGAGATCCTATCTTTGATCAATATCCTACCATTGATCAAGAAATCAAAAAGTATCCCTTTCATATCAAGATCAAGCCATATCTTCCATTCCCCCACATGATCCCCTTTCATATAAGGAGAAAAGTATCCCTTCCATACCATCTCATGATCCCTCTCTAAATCAAGATAAATATCCACCTTCCACCCCATCTAATGATACCCCTCCCAATCAAGATCAAGATGTATCATCCACTCCATCAAATGATACCTTTCCACCTCATGATTCCCTTCCATATCAAGAGAGATATATACCTTCTACCCCATCCAATGATCCTAACCCGAGTCAAGATCAAATTTTTCCTCCATCTCCATATCTTGATCCAAGTATCCCTTCATATTCATGTAATGATCTTAATCCTCCACAAGATCCCATAACCTCTATCCAAACTACCCAAGAATCCTCTACTTATCAATTGGGTTCCTCCACTTTCATCCAAGTTGGTCTACTCCAAGAGCCTCTAATCCCTTCCATACCGTATCCCCCTCAAAATGGACTAGAATATTTCTTCCAAAACAATAAGTATCCCATTGGAAAAAGGATTAGTCAAACTATGCACTATCAAGGAAACGGGTTAGGCGTTCATGAGAAAGGCATCTTAGAAACCCTTAATATCAAAGAAAATCCAAAATATCATGGCCTTGGATACCAAGCTTGAGATGTTGGCACTCCTTCCACCCATCCTAAATCCAAAATCCATCCAATTAAATCCAAATGTCCATATTCCCCATCCTCAAAATCTATCTTGGGCCCTTATGTCTCAAAACCCAATCTATCTTCCCTTCCATCGATTTTGGGTACCTATGTCCCAAAAAAAATCCTTCATCCCCTCCATCCATCTTGGGTACTTAAATTCCTTCACCTAGAATACCTACTCTACAATCCCATTATCATATTTATCCATCACCTCATATCCTTAATCAAGATCAACAAAGGTACACACCCTTGAAACTTTTCCAACATACCCTCACCAACCCATACATAATACATCCACATCATTCATATCCATCCACCAATCCCATTTCTCTTGGAAGAAATTTGGATGTCAAATCTCAAATGCATATTTAGCCAAGAATCCACAAAAATCAAAGGATCAACATGTCCCATCAAAAAGACATGCAAAAAAAAAAGAAAAATGTGATCCAAAATTGAAAAAGTTAAATCCCAAAGGCCACAAATACCCATGAAGCAAAAATCAAAATTAAAAGTTATGTGGATTCGAAAAATACTCATAGAATCAATACATCCCAAAGAAAAATCAAAATTGGCATCTAAACTTGTTTATCCAAAATATCCATCCAATTCTATGTCCTCCACCCCATCTAATAATCCTTTATCACCTCCATCCATTTTAGGTCCTTATATCCCAAAATACACATCCACTCCTCCATCTAAGTCTCAAAATTCAAAAGCCAGTTATCGTTGACAACTCCACCACCCTTCAAGGTGTGTTCCATGTTGATATTTCCAACATTTCCATACACTCATCTACAAATCTTCCATCAACCCATTTATTATCCAACATCCATATTTTATCCTTACATCCTTCTTATCCAATCCTTTTAATAAATCTATATCCCTCACCATCTTACCATCCATTTCATTCCCCTTATATTCATTCTACCAATGTATATGAGCATACCTCTAATTTTATGTGATCTAATAAAAAAAAATCTTCAAGGGATACCATCCATGGAGCTAGATTATTGAGTCCTTACTTTATCTCCCTATCATGCATCCAATATATTCCAAATCCACTTATCCATATCCTTATCCTTCTCCATCTGTCATATTCTAAAAAAATAAAATTTAAAGAGAAATCATTCATCCAATGGTGAAAACCACTTCTTGTGGTGCCTTGGATAGGTACCATGATGAAAACTTGACAAACATGTGTAATGTTTAATTAATTACCCTCTTTCACTCTAAACTTGGGGTCAAGTTTCATCCATGTTATCCTACCTACCACGCCCCCCTTTATCCCTCATTTCCTATCCATTATCCTATATAAATCCATCCTCCCTTTTCCCTCCTTTGATCATGACAAGGCTAAGGATATTCATATACATCATGCATTATATCCTTCCATCCTTCTTATCCTATCCATATCATTCATTCCATATCCCTCATCCTTTCCAAATAAATCTTCCCTTCCCATATTTGATCTTTATTAAGATCCTAGGGGACAAATATCAAAGCATCCATATCCTCCATCGTATATCCCCTATCCTAATTCCATCCTCATATCCTATCCAATTCATCCCTCCCTTTTCACCCTTGATCTTGATAAAACTAGGGGTCAAATATCAATGTATTCATATCCTTTATTCACTATCCTTCCATACCATACATCACTCATAATATTCCATCCATGATTGCACTACCTCTAGCATAGGGAATCTTAGTCCTTTGAAACTAATCCTTGGAGCTCCATCTTCCTATCCTCCATCCACCCTCATCCTATCTCCGATCACCATCCATTATCCAAAGTACTCCCCTATCCATGGAATTCATCCATCCTTCCATCCTTTACCATGCCTTGGTTCTCCCTTTCCATTGGATCTCATTAAATCCTCCATCCAATCTATCCAAATGCAATCAATCATAATCAATCCAATCCAATCTTGTAATCTAGTGAATCACCCATAAGAAATCCATGATTTCAATCTAAATTAGTTGATAATCTATTTATCCACTTTAATCCATTATCATCACAAGGATATGCATTTCCCAATCCTCACATTGTTTTAGGATGTTTCCTTCCCATATCAACATTGTGATCATCATCATCAATCAATCCATCAATCGGTTTTTAGCTAGACTTGGATCATAGT
Source organism: Sequoiadendron giganteum (assembly GCA_007115665.2). Lineage (NCBI taxonomy): Eukaryota > Viridiplantae > Streptophyta > Pinopsida > Cupressales > Cupressaceae > Sequoiadendron > Sequoiadendron giganteum. Next base: position 689,520,896 of record CM021103.1, on the reverse strand, counting down.
CCTTGGTTGATTTTGGTTTTTTATGCATGCTTTTTTGTTTCTTGTGTGTTTTATCATTGTTTGCATTTCTCATGATATTTTATATTCTATTGTCAAAAGGGCATCATGGTCTTCCATATCATAGTTTTATGGGGCATATGTTTGCACTCAACCTTTTTTATCACATACTTGGCACATTGTCACCTTGCTTCCTTATACCTTGGTACATAATGTCAAGTATAATATCAAATCTAGGTTGCTCATATTATTGCAATATGATGATCATCCATCCTCCCTCTCCATCCATATTTTCGTCATCCTTCTCTTTTTATTCCTCTATCCTCTTATCCTTCATCCTTTAGTCTCTCATCCATTTCAAGAGCACACTCATGTTCTTTGAACCCACATGTCCTCTCAAGGGGGGATAACCCTACCACCTCATCATCCTTCCTCATCCTTGCTAGTGACTGGGACATCAGACTTCTAGTCCTAATTTATTTCCTACCCATTATGTTGTATTCTTTGAAATGATGTTACTTCTCTTAGTATCAACATCATCTCAAAGAAGGAAAAAATACAAACACTAAAAAATGTCTTAAGCCCGTGAACGCCATTTTTCACATCAATTCTTCCTCCTCCTTGCATAATTTAATAATTTTAATTATTTGATTATCCCCTAAGGTCATATTCTCCTATTAATTAAATGACTCTTAATTATTTAATTAATTCATTTTCTCCTTATCCCTCCTTGATTAATTAATTAAATTATATTTATTTAATTACATCACTAATTAATCATTTCCCCCTATTATTAAATAAATTCTTATTTATTTAATTATTCATGTTCCTATTTTTGGTTTATAATTAAATAATTATTATTAATTGTTTAATTATTCATTAGCTTTTTCTTCCATAATTAAATAAATTCTATATTTAATTATTTTTGACCTTTCCCTCCACTACTAAATAATTATTTTAATTATTTAATTTTTATTTTAATTAAAAGTAAACCTTTTCTCTTTCTTTTATAATTTTTTTTTTTAAGCAAAAGGCATAATTCCTATATATATTTATTGATAGATAAAATGTATACAATAAGTCTTTTGTTCATTATACCCCTATCACATGCTTCCTACTCTTATAGAAATATGTATGAAAATATTTACAAAAACTGAAACTTATTGTTTCATGATCAAAAGCCTATAATATAGCCTTTGTCAAGCCTATAATTTACAAAATTGGGCTACTTCATACTACATCATGTAACACTAAACTTAATAAAAAACTACTCTAAGTTTAATTCAAAGCTTGAAAGACCCCTTTCTTGCTACTCAATTTCTATGAAATCTATAATTTCCATATCATAGTGATTAGATGGAACCCAGGTTGAATTAAAATTCCGACCACCATGATTTTGAGCAAGACCTCCCCACTGTTGATTTTAATTCTCCCCCGAGAATTCACAAGGCTCCAAATTTTTTCCACCTTGTGTTTCAGACCATTTTTAATTAAATAAATAATAATTTTTATAATTTTTATTTAATTATTCACTTTCCATCCTAAATTAAATAATTTTATAATTATTTAATTCACTCCAATGACCTCTTTTTCCATGCCATTCTTATCTCTTTATCTCATTTAATTTTGAGCCTTGATCATGTGGCATTACCTTTTAATCTCCACTTTTCATCCTTAACTAAACCCTATTTTTTCCCTAACCCTATTTATCTTTGCTTGTAAGCTCAATCTCATTCATTGAGCAAAATCATTCTTAATCTTTCAATCCTATCCCTTCATTTGAAATTTAATTTCTATAAAGAAGAGGCCTCCCATCTCATTTTCATATCAACATATTTTATGTTGGTGGATTCATGAGAAACCACATTCAAAGCTTCAACAACTCAACATAATACATTCAATCTTTTGATGTTTGCATATATTTTGGTTTTATTCAAGCTAATTTTATGCATATTTCTATTATATCCATTTTACATGCATATGCACAACTATCACCAACAACATCAACTCTACATCAAGCAGAACTCCCCCTTACTAGGGAATCTCTCAAACTTCTTTTCCTTGTGTCTTTTATACACTATTCTCTCCCCCTTTGACTTCAATGGAAAAGGGAAACATCTTTCCATTTGACAACACTTGTACACTTCTCTTTAAGAAACACTAGCAAGAAACTGCTCTCTCTCCACTACTCTTCTCCATACAATTATCACTACTACACACACTGCACTGATCATTATTCACTGCTCTCTCTTTTGCTTACTCGTTTATGCACTCTCTTTACACCGCTCTTACTTTTTTTCTCTCTACCCATTAGGGGCACAAGATATGCTCCCCCTAACTATGATAAAAAAGAACACTACTACTTACTCAACCTAAGAGGTAGCTTTCAACATCAATCCAAGACCAAGAATGTATCTTGAAATTCTCCCTAGAAATATGCACACTCTTATGCATCTAGTTGAATGAAGGCAAGGACAAAACCCCTAACTTCTACCAGAGATACTCAAATGTATCTTTTGGAAGAGCCTTTATAAAAATATATGAAACTTGATCCTTTGTAGGAAAATGCTCCAAATTCACCTCATTCTCGACAACTTTATCTCTTAGAAAGTGATACTAGATAGAGATATGCTTTGTTCTTGAATGCATCACCATTTTTTTTTTAATATTGATAGAACTTGTATTATCAAACAAGATATAAATAACTTCATCATATGATACTCTGATATCCTTCAATGTTTTCTTCATCCATAACACCTATGTACAATATGATGCTGCTACTATATACTTTTCCTTTATAATAGATAATAACATTGAATCCTACTTCTTTCTCAACCTAGAAACCCATCTACTTCCATGAAAGAAAGAGCATCCACTTGTACTTATTTTTCATCTACACAACCAAACCAATATGCATCTATATATACACTCAAGGTGAAATCAATATCCCTAATACACCATAAACCAAAGTCTAGAGTGCCCTTCAAGTATCTAAATATCCTCTTCACTACTACCACATGTGATTCTTTGGGATCTTCTTGAAATATTACCATAAGACATACTAGATGCATGATATCTAGTCTAGTAGTAGCTAGATATAACACTCCACCAATAATAAATTTGTACTTGCTCTGATCTATCTCAGGAGATTTTTCATTATTTCTCAAATTACAACCAGTAATCATAAGAGTATATACTGATTTGGAATCCTCCATTCCAAAATTCTTTAGAATTTCCTTAACATACTTTGACTAAGAAATTAAAATACCTCTCTTTGATTGATTAATTTTTAACCCAAGGGAGAAATTAATCTCCCCACACATTTAAATCTTAAACTCATTCTACATCTCCACTAAAAACCTCTTGCACATACCTTCATCTACTCCAAATATTATGTCCTCAACCTTGAAGTAAAGGTTGCTATCTATAGTACCCTTTTCTAAATCCTTATTTTAATAAGTACTTATCCAATCTTGTATACCAAGCTCTAGGAGATTTTTTGATTCCATAAATTCCTTCTTCAATCTACAAACCATATCAAAATCATCTAATAATTGAAATCCTCCAGGTTGTTCAATGTACACCTCTTCTTGCAACTGACCATTCAAGAATGTAGACTTGAAATCCATCTGATATACCTTGAAGTTTTTATGTGTTGCAAAAGACAAAAAAATTCTAATAGCTTCCATTCTTGCCATCGAAGAAAAATTCTCTTCAAATATATTCCTTCCACTTGTGAGTAGCCGTTACACAAAATTATATCCTTGTTTCTAACAAATTTTCCATCCTCATTCAACTTGTTCCTTCAAACCCATTTAGTTCCCATCACATTCTTATTTTCTGGTCTTGGGACCAATTCCCAAGTTTGATTCTTCTCAATCTATCCTTGTTCTTCTTCAATATATTTGATCCAATTCTCATCCTTGCATGCCTCAGTTAATGTCTTAGGTTCTATCTCATAAATTAAATAAGAGTTTACATGTTCCTCTATCATGGTAGCTTTTCTTCTTATCAACACATATTTTCTCTTGTCTCCAATTATTTAATCTTAAGATTGATTCTTCTCCACATACTTAGGAGTCTTAGGATTATTTTCCAGAGCTTCTTCCTCTTGAACTAACATCTCTTTCTTTTCATCTTCTTCTTTTTCTTCTTCACTATAAGGGGTTCATCGAATTCATATCCTTCTATTAACATTGAACTCTACAATGTTTCTCATCCACTTTGAAATTTGCACTTTCAATAATTTTCTTCAACCTTTTTTTATAGCATATGTATGCCTTGCTCTTTGTATAGTATCCAAGGGAGATTCCTTTGTCAGATCTTCCATCAAACTTTCCTAAGTTTTCTTCATCTCTTTTAATATATATTTTTCTTCCAAACACACTAAATATTTCACAATAGGAGGTTTTCCATACCATAACTCATACGGATTATTTGAACTATTCAATATTGCTTGACCTTTCTTAAGAATGTAGATTATAGTATGAATTGCTTCTCTCCAATATACATCTGATATATTTTATTCCTTCATCATAGTCCTAGATACCTGTTGAACTGTCTTGTTCTTTCTCTCCACAACTCCATTTTATTGAGGATTCTTAGGAGTTAACAAATATCTCTTTATCCCATAAACTTCATGAAAAATATTACTCATTTGGAGTAAAATCACCACCTCTATCAAACTTTAATAACTTGATTTTAAGATCCATTACCTTCTCAACCATGGATTTAAATGCTTTAAACTTATCTAGATCTTTTGATTTTTCTTTGAGAAATATCACCCACCAATCTAGAATAATCATAAATCAACAACATAAAATACCTATCACCATGAGATATTCGTATTATGGTAGGTCCACATAGGTTTGTATGTACCAAGTCCAAAGGACCTATGGTAGAATATTCTTTTTTCTTTAACCTCTTCTTTATCTTCTTTCCAAACTGACATTCTTTACACATTGCATTGATAGGATTTGTAATCTTGGGAAGACCTCTAAAAACATCAGTAGAATTGATCTTCACTAGGATATCAAAATTTATGTGACCCATTCTTCTATGCCATAGCCAACTTTTGTTGATTTGAGATATAAAAAAATTAACACCACCACCTTTGAGTTGATAAACATTACCTTCTACCCTTATACCTGCAACAACTAGAGTATCTGAGCTATCTTTCCTGATTTCACAAAAATCATCTTGAAATACCAAATTGTATCCTTTTCTATACATTTTTCCTACACTTAGAAGATTATATTGGAGACCACTAACATAAAGAACATCTATTTTATGCTTGCAATCAAAACTAGTTGAACCTTTTCCACAAATCTTAGTAGATGTATCATCACCAAACTTAACAAGACCACCATCATACTTCTAAAGTTTAAGAAACTTACTCTTATCACCTATCAGATGATTTGAGCATCCACTATCAATTATACAAAAATTTATTACCTCTCTTGCATAAAAGGAAATGACCATAGTTCCTTCAAAGTTATGACCTATTTCTGGAGCACTTTCCTTCACACATATTTTAGGATTAGTAGAGTTAACTCCAACATTTAGAGCCATGAGCAATAATTCATCACTATCATCATTGGGATAATTTTATTCCTCATCATCAGATACACCATTGTATTTTTCAACATAATAACTCTTCTTGATATATTTACCCTTATGATCCTTATGTTTGTCATTTACAACTTTGATTGGAAATTTAGAAGATAAATGACCTATCTTTCCACAATTAAAACACTTAAAGGGTAAATTACCTTTGTATTTTACAATTCCCTTTCTCAATCTCCTTACAAAATTTTCTTCCACTTCATCAAGATCATTAAGATTTGATTCATCATCCTTCTCTACCCTGGTAACTTTAAAAGAAGTTTCTTTCTTTGTAGCATCTTGAAAAAACTCTCTAAATTCATAATAAATTAAAGCACCAAACATCTAATCTCTAGAATATTGATCTAAATTCTGAGCTTCCTTTATAGAAAAAACTTTAGAACTATAAGATTTAGAAAGAGTTCTTAATACCATTTTTCAAAACTTCACTTTCTTCCTGCTTTCCACATAGACCATTTATTGAATTAATAACTTCATCCACTCTAAGAATGTAGATAGTAATATCTTCATCTTTAGAAATCCTTAGGGTTTCGAATTTAGCTTTGTAGTTTTCAATATTTTATTGCCTTACCTTATTATCTCCTTCATAAATTCTCTGCAACTTTGTTTAGATATCTTTATCAATTTTGATACTTATCACTTTTCCTAGTTTTGAATTAGAAAGACAACTTAGAATAACATTATTTATTTATCATTATTCTCATAATCCTTGATCTCATCATCACTTGTCAGACCATTAGCAAGAAAGGTATATCCATTTTCAATTGATTGGTAGACTCCAAATCTTAGAGAGATAAGAAAGGATTCCATCCTAGATTTCCAATAATCATAATTCATTCCATCAAACATAGGAGCTTTGACACCCTTCCTATGTGTCATTCGGATCTAACTCAAGTGATTAATCTTTCTCCAAGGAATCACAACTCTAATAAAAATTGTTATATGCACAAGACAACTGAGAGGGGGGGTGAATCAATTGTACATTAAAAAATTCAATTCCTCATTAAATTTCAAACCCTTATAAACATTTAAACCCTCATTAAGCATTAGAATAATGTAAACATATTAAATAGCAATGAAAACACAACAAAACACTATATTTACATGGAAAACTCTAAAATAAAGAAAAACCACGATGAGGATTAGCTCAAATATATATGAATAACAACATCGAATACAATAAACTCACTACCTAGAAAAGAATAAAGGCTCACTTCCAAGGGCTCACTACCCAAAAGAAAGAAGAATAGAAGAATACTATTAAAAAGAGATTCACTATCTTTGAGCAACAAGAAAAATCCACCACTATAACTTTAAACCTTCCACAACCTTTGACTCACTACCTCTAGCAACTACATGCACATTGAAAATATAAACACCTTCTACTCACTAAATCCAAATTCATAAGTATTTAAGCTTGAACTCAGATCACCACACTTGATCACATTCATATCTCACACACTTCTTACATATGCCACACACATCTTCAATAATTCACCTTGCATTTATACCAACCACGGCCTCAAAAACCTTCTCCATGTAAACCACAATGAAATGTGTGCACCTCAAACATGCATCCACTAAATAGGTTAGAACCAAATACTTCCATGGTGGAAATAAGTGAAGGTATACCATGCCAAGGGTTAACTAGTACCCAAATCTAAATCGAAATGCTTCACCATTCTTCCATAAACAACAAGTAGCCTCTGTAATTAATGCTAGCACACCAGGTCAGCCAAACTTGCATTAACACTAACAAGCAACCACATACACACCTCTCCAACTCCAAAGCCAAAATATGGACTAAAAATACAAACTTCATAGCATCCACACAAAATACCAAAATATTACATCATGAGAATATTAGGAAACACTATCATAACCACTCGCTACTGAGAACGGCATCATTTTGTGCAACCAAACATACCGCTAAAGAACACAAATTATGAATCTAGAATTGTGGAACAACTAAACACTAGAAACTCAAGGGAAGGAATTTATATAAAATATGAGCACATTCCCAAATACACAAGACAATAAACCATAACGTGGATAAATACAGAGCAATCTCAATCCTCCCAAGCAATCCTTCTTCATAGGAAAACACACTGTCAAACACATCTTCCACTGAAGAATAATCCAAAACCTAAAACTTTGGATATAACACCTCTCAACAACTCTGATCATGTCCAATCTACATAGGAATATCTTCAACCATGAAGAAATATGGAACAAAAAATAGAACATACCTCTGCTACCCTATACACTTTTTTATACAAATTTTCTCAAGAGCACTTGGAAACCAAGTGAACTAGTTGCATGAAAAACACCTACTCAAAGCTACAAAACCTTCTAATCATGACTAAAATAGAGGTTGAAATCAATTTGACATCAAACCATCACACATACAAACTTGACACTAGTGACAACACTACTTGAAATCTCCAAGAATCTCCCAAACTATAGTAGAGGTTAACATTAATAACAACAACAATGGTCTTCCAACAATATTATCCTTTGTCATTGATGGCAACACCAACTATGAAAAACCATCAACAAAAAAAAAACTATCAACAAAAACAACAACTCTACATCAAAAAATACTCTCCCTTAATGGGGCATCTCTTAAAAAAAAATTCCTTGTGTCTTTTAAACACTATTCTCTCCCCCTATCTTGAGGATTTTTTTAGACATCACTCTCCCCCTTTGACATCAATGAAAAAGGAAAACATATTTCCATTTAACAACACTTGCACACTTCTCTTTATGCAATGCCAACAAGCAAATGTTCTCTCTCCACTACACTTCTCCATACAATTCTGAGTACTACACACATTGCACTACTCATTCTTCACTTCTCTCTCTCTTTTGTTTACTCTTTTATGCACTCTCTTTACACCGCTCTAAATTTTCAGCTCTCTCCCCCTGAATGTACCAAACAAGAGCACTAATACCTACTCCCCCTGAGAGGTAGCTTTCAAAATCAATCTAGGACCAAAAATTTACCTTGAAATGCTCCCTAGATAGATGCACATTCTTATGCAGAGTTGAAAGGAGGTGCAATAACCCCTAACTTCTACCAGAGATACTCAAATATATATTTTGGAAGAGCCTTTGTAAAAATATCTACAACTTGATCATTTGTAGGCACATACTCCAACTTCACCTCATTCTCTACAACTTTCTTAGAAAGTGATACCAAATAGAGATATGCTTTGTTTTTTAATGCATCACCGAGTTCTTTAAAATATTGATAGCACTTTTATTATCACACAAGATAAAAATAGGTTCATCATATGATACTCTAATATCCTTCAATATTTTTTTATCCATAACACCTATGTGTAGCATGATATTGGTGCTATATACTTTGCCTCCTGCATAGATAATGGTACTGAATCCTACTTCTTGCTCAACCAAGAAACTAATATTCTTCTATAGAAACTTAAAATTTTCTTGATCGATATTGCACATATGAACTCAATTACTAACACCATTTTCATCTTAATTCGACCATTTTTTACCATTTAAGTAAATAATCCTAATTATTTAATTAAATCTATGATTTTCTTCAATTAATCAAATAATCAACATTATTAGGTTAATTCACCCTTTTCATACTAATTTTCATCCTCTTTAATTAAATAAAGTGAATTGTTTAATTAAATTCTCTAAGTCCTTTCATTTGATTAAATAATCTAAACTATTTAATTAAATGTCAATAATTCCGATTTTTAATTACATGAGTAAATTGTTCAATTAAATCTTTTAATTCCTCCATCATGCACAATTAAATAATATTGTCATTATTTAATTGACTAATTTATTTCATCCCTCCAATTTCTCCCACTTGCAAAGGAATGTTCCCTTTGAATATTCCTCTATTTAAAATTCAAACTATTTCCCTCCTAAATGGAAATATCTTGCACATTCCTCCTAAATTTTAGGATTTATGTTTCCTCAAATCAATTTAAACCATTGATTAAATTCATCAATCCATGTCAACTTTAAATCCCTAAATCCATGGATTGAATCCTTGATCCATGCCCATTCCTCTCCTTAATTTTCATCCATTGATTAAGAAATTCAATCTTGGCCATTTATTCATTCAAATTTCCTATAAATATCTTTCATTTATTGAGAAAATCATCCACATTCATTGAGAGAATCATAAATATAACCATTTTTAGAGCATTCTTCATGAGATATTTCATTATTTTCATCCATTTTAACTAATCTTTAATCAATTTCCATCAATTGCATCCATATTCAAGCTTGTTTCAATCAAGGGATTGGGAAAGGGCTGAAATTCCACATCAATTCAACACCAATCCCCAAATGGGATGAGGTTTTATGTGTTAATTAGGTTTCCTTTAAGCATTTCATTGATTTTTATTGTTTTGATGGTTTCCTAGCTTAATATTTCAATAATTTCATTGGGAGCATGAATTAATTAGTTAAATATTGGTTGAATTCTTGTAATTCAATCATGTTTATCTTAGTTCATGATCATGTTCACATTTTGGCACTAGAAGGAGGGATTTACTAACCAAATTTGATAAATTTTCCTTGAGATTTCTATATTTTACAGATTTTAGGGTTAAGCAATGTAATTATCTGAAGCAAAGTGATACAATTGTTACACAACAACAAAATTGTTTCATTTTGACACAATTGTGTGCATTCGAGTGATATTGTTTACATTATGAAACCTTTTTTTAAAGCCAGAGTGACACAATTGTTCATTTGACGCATTTGATGTTTCTATGTTTTGGTGTTTTAGGTTTACCAAAGCGATGCAATTGCCATATTTTGACGTATTTGTCTTGAACCAAAGTGACAAAATTATCATACAATGATGCAGTTGTCATATAGTAGAGTAATTTCATAACCAACAAAGAAACACAATTGTCAGGTAAAATAGAGAATTAAATATTCATGTCTACTTTAAATTTTCAATATGATATGTTCTTTGATCGCTTACTGGATTCTAATTTGTTTGTGTAAGGATAACTATTTTGTAGATTTGAAGTGGAGCATAAAATCTTGAAGTGAAGGAGAAAATTATTCATTAACACTTGTAATGGTATAATTCAATATTTTCTTCTAAAAGTGTTCTTAAACACTCATGGAAGGATGACCTAACTTGCTTACTTCATGCTTTAGAGTAAATAACTCTCAATTTGGATTTAAGAACTTACAATGTTATGAGTTTTTCAAATGGATTAAAATTGAACCAAACATCCTCACATTTCAATTTGGTTTAAAATTGAACAACAAAAATTCACACTCAGTTTTGGTGCTTAAAATGAACATAATATTTACTTTTGGTGCACTAAAATGAACCATTGTCTTCTTTTCTTGTAATGATTGTGTAAAATTTTAGTGTGTATCCTCTCCCTTTACGCTTCGTATGATCTTGGGTGAAGAGAAATGTTGAACACCTAGAATAATGAGAGGGGGGTGAATCAGTATTCTATTAAACCATTCAGTTATAATCCAACCAACAATCAAAACATATGTAACTACAACTATGGAAGAAAACATGAAAGAGATCACAACACCAAATAACACATGAACACTAGGATTTTTATGTGGAAAACCCCAAAAAAAAAAAACCACAATGAGGATTAGCTCACAATACATTACATTTGGATATAGTATATTAAAGGGGCTCACTTCCAGGACACACTGTCCTTATAAGACTCACAACCTGAAATAGATACAAAACAAAAATGTCTATACAACCAAAGTGTGAACTGATGTAATATGCACCTTCCTTGTGCTGGATTCAATTCCAATGAAGCTCTGAATACAAGATATTTATCTACTTAGTAGTTGCTTAACAATTCTACTCTTATTCTACTCTCACACCTCTGAATTCAAATGTTCACATAATATGAGACCTCCCACACCTGATGCACCACGTATTCTCTCTCATCCATCGTCACAACTCAAAATTGTCTTGTTTAGTTGATAAGATACTTTTTCTTTGCTAGGAGACTTCATATTTTTTGAACAATCTTGTTTGATGTAACAAAAAAATACGATGCACTAGGGTATTAATGACCAAGGTGACTTTGTATCCATTGTGTGGACTTTGACTCTACAAACAAAGAGTATTTTTTCTCATACAAGACATACAAAAACTTTTTTTAAATTATATATTTGGGTTGTGCTAAAAAAAAATCGGACCAGTCACATTAAGAGGTATAGAACACCTAACATGCAACTACTTCATGAATCATTTCAACACAACTTTCATATACTCAATAAAGAAAGTATTCACCATGGTATTATTACACAAGTATCTTACAAATATCAAATTGAAATGATACTCAATGGCCCCCATTCCTTATTCTCTAGATCCATATGGACATCCTCAAGAGATTCTAGGAATGAGTCAATAAAATAAATCAAAAAAATAAGACTATAAAAAGATAAAAACAAAGTTGCAGTATCACTTGCCATATCTATTTGGGGTGGGGCTATGATCTAGTGTTCATCATATCTATTGTAGGAACGAATCTATTAAGGCATATCTCGGGATGTTTTTGGGACTTGTCAAAAAGATAGGTAGTTGATACTGGATTTGTTTCCATTTTTTTTGTGATCAAATTTTTGCAATTGTTTTCTTTAAGGTTATATCTTTTTATATTTTTCTTTCTTTCTTTCTTTCTTTGTTTTGTAAAAGGGTGAGTGTGACAATTAGTTTATTATGGGTGAATAGTTTATTACGGATTTTGATGATGGAATGGGTCTTTTTTCTTATTTTTTAAGTTTTATGATGTTATTTTTGTTGTTTTTAGGGGACTAACCTAAGGCCTCGAGGGCTCATCAAAGATAAGCCTTGCCTAAATTTTACACATAGAGGCTTGTAGTTTGCTTGGTTTGAGTGTTTTTGAACTTGTTTGTAAGTGTTTTTGGATTTTGTATGTTGTATATGTTTTTGGATTTTAGATTTTTTGACTAAGTTGAAATAAAGCATGTTGGAAACCTAAGGGGATTGACCTAGGGTCTCAGGGGATAATAATCCTTGCCTACATTGTACACATAGAGACCATGTAGTTCGATCATTTGAATCAACAGAATAAACTATTTTTTGGATAAAAAACATTGATAATCTAGATTTATATTCCACTTGTGTGCCTAGCGGATATGTTGTAAGAAATCTACTTGAACTAGTTGTGAGGTTCAAGAAAATGTTGATATCTTAGACAATTTGGGGTGAAGGAATAATCCAATGATGTTGTTTTATTTTTGATGTTTTTCACATGCTTTTTATTTTTGTTGTTTTCTAATGTTTTTGAATTTTTCTATTTTATGACCATGATTGGATGTTTCTAGATCTAATCCATGATTAACTTTAATAATTTTCCCCTAATAAAATGGCTTTCCTTAACCAATGAAAATCCATGGTTGGATACCTGTTTCATTATGGAATGGGTGGGTGGATGTTGTGGATAGTACTAATAGATAGTGATGCAAGTTTTATTCAAACATAGTGCCTATTTACCAAGTTTTCACTATGATACCTATTCTAGAAGCACCACAAAGTGGTTTCACTCAAAGAATGTTTTATTTCTCTTTACTATTTTTTTCTTGATTTTTTCTTCTTCTTTTTTGTATTTTGTACCTTTTATCTTTTTATTTTTTATTTTTACCCTCTTACTTAGGGTATTTTTATGTGCTTATGTGTAGAAATTATTTAGGTGGCTACTATTTAGCAGTCAACCAAAGGTTTTCCTTTAGGAGTAGCCAACTGATAGGCCCTAAAGTTGTAGCTTGTTGTGATGACAAGCATGCTTAAACAGTTGGGTTCAAATTTCCCTTTGTTGTCCTGATTCAAGTGTATTTTATGATTCTCTTTGAAGACCAAGTCTCCAATTTGAAAGTTCCTATCTTTGATTTTCTTGTGATATATTTGTTTGAGCCAATTTCGATAAACCTACAAATGGTTTAACGTGCTCAAATGCCTTTCATCCAAGAGCTATAATTCATATAGTATGGATACCCTGTATTCTTTGTTGCTGACCATGTCTTTTAGTGAGACTCAAAATGAGGGGATTTTGACCTCGATAGGTAAGATAGAATTTGATCTATAGACCAAGGAAAATGGTGTGGCACCAATAGGTATGTGAATGTTGATTCAATAGGCCCATAATTTTGGGTTTACTTGTAAATGCTAATCACAACCGACTTCATTAATAGTATTTTTGAGTATTTTCAATCTGGTTTTATTAGACACCTCATCCTAACCATTTCCTTGGGGGTAGTAGGTTGTGGAAAATTTGTGTTGGATAGATAATTTGGAACAGAGTTCCTGGACATATTGATTGTTGAATGGGGTGCCATTTTTTGTTATCATTGTCTATGGAATTCAATACCAGTAGATGAGATAATTCAAAATGAATTTTGATATCTGTTTACTGATGATATAGGCCAAGGGAATCACCTCTATCCATTTGGTGAATTTATTTGTTGTTGTGATAATGAATTTGTGCATGTTGGATGAAACGAGTGATATCTTGCCTACCAAGTCTAATCCCCATTATGAGAAAGGCCATGGTGTAGTTATTGGTCTCAATTCCTATGCTAGTGCATGAACCAGATCGCTGTGTTGCTGACATTACTGACCCTTTCTAGAATACTGGATGATTTTTTTCTTTATGGAGGGACAATAGTATCCCATTCTGAGCACCTTTTAAATTAGGTTAAGTCCACTAGAGTGGGATCCACAAATATCTTTTCTAACCTCTTGTAAGGTTGTTCATGCTTCTTTTGTGTTAAGGCACCAGAGTAATATACCATCTAGAATACGATGGTATAGGGTATCTCCTATGATGGTAAAATGATAAGTTATAGGGGTGAATGTTTTCTTTTGAGTGGTCGTTAGGTCAAGTGGTATGATACCATATTGGATGTAGTCAAAACTATCTTGGTACCATGGGGAGCTAGGACCAACAACAACACATATTGGTTTTGATTCTAGGATGTCAAATTTAGGTACAAATAACTGTTCGATGAGGAACTCATACTTAGGCATATTCTATGGAATATCAAGTGGTGAGCCTATTGTTGCCATTACATTGAAATATTTGTTATTAATCTAAGGAACTTTCTCAAAGGTTATTCTAATGAAGCGTTCCTTGAAGCTATCCACCATCCTTTTATATGGTAGCAATTTTTCATCTTTTGTCTAGTATTCATTGTTCACCTATTTGATCACTAGTTGTGAGTCTCCAAAGACCCATAGCTCTTTTATTCTCCATTCAATAGCCATTTTGAGCCTTGTGATGAGAGATTCATATTTTGAGATATTGTTTGTGCATGGAAATGCAATCCTATAGGCCTTGGGTTGTTGGAATCTGGGAACACTAAGAGGGGGATGAATCAGTGTTATACAATTTTCAAATTTATTAATTTGATATTTAAACCATTTACAACTTTGAACTAAAGGAAAGATAAAAACACAAAAATAAATCATCCACAACACTATAACACAAGGATTTTTAAGTGGAAACCCTATTAGGGGGAAACCATGATGGAGGTCAATCCACAATTTGAGTACTCAAATATAATTTTTACAAAATCGGAATGCACTTGCATTCAAGCACACTGCCTAGAGCTCACTACTCAAAATAGGAAGGCTCACTACCTTACAAAATGTTCATATTAAATCCATTTGAGAAATTGAATTGAATGAATAGCATCTTCTAATGCCAAATTATAGTTTTGGTTTAGCTCGCCAGTTGGTTTCTTGACCTTCTATCAGATTCTACTCTTCTTCTCTGCTTTGTTGTAACTCACATTGCAAATATTATATGCGTAGATGAAATAACACAACTTCCCTTCTAATTTTTGCATCACACAATAACACACTTTGCATCTATCATGCTTTGATACCAAAATGATATAAACAATCAATCTTATATATCTGCATCAAAGGATAATATCATCTTCATGTTAGCTTTTAACAAAACATATAATATTTTCTAGCCATCAGTTAAATCCACAAATGATTCTCAATGGGTATCATCCAAGGTTGGCCACAACATAGTGAGAACCCAAAAAAAATCCATAAACCCTAAAATTATTAAAACAAGTTTGCCTCAAACATCTACAACATGTCACATTTACTTAGTCAGCCTTCTAGCACTATTAAACAAAAAATTGATAGACTAGATCTACTAACTCGTACATCAATTGATGGACCAACAAAAAACTTGAGAATAAGGTATTCCAGATACCCAACGACCTTCTCTGAGATTGCACCATGAACTGATAAACTGATAATGCATATTGAATGATAGAATCAACTCCAGTCAGATACCCTGTTCTTCACTCTAAATCTCGATATGAATAGATACAAAAGTGCGTACCAGATCCATGACTTAGGTTTCTGTCAATGACAACACCAAAAGCCATATGCCAACATGGGTATACTATCTCCCTGTGGCGTGAGAAATAAAATACCTACTCTAGAGCCATGTTGAGTATGGGACCCATCAAAGTGTAGAGTCCATTGATCTATATGTTTCATCATCGAGATACTTTCATTTGGAAAGTCCACCGTGAGAGGTTTATGATCATATATGGGTGCTTCAACCAGTTGTTCCGCTATAATTTTTCCCTTGATAGATCTCCTATCCACATAATCTATATAAAAATCACTCAGGATCATCACCCATTTGGCTATTTGACCTGTTAGAGCTACCTTTACTAGTAAGTACTTTAGTGGGTCTACTTTTGAAATCAGCTTCACCTTCCCATGTAAGATATAATGCCTCAACTTTTGTGTTGAAAATATGATTGAGAGAAATTCTCTTTCAATGGGTGAGTAGTTTAGTTAATATCCCACCAGTGATCAACTAATATAGTAGACTACCCTTTCTTTATTGTTATCATCTAGCTAGGCCAAGAGAGCTCCCAACACTTCTTGTGTGGTAGACACATAAAGTATTATTTCCCTTTTTGGAATAGGTGGCATAATTACAGGAGTAAGAAGGTACTCCTTGACTTTTTTTAATTATTGGTCACATCTCCCATCCCGCTTGAAGGTGATGTCCTTATGTAGGAGATGAGTGAAAGGGTGACATTTTTCTACCAACTATGTGATAAATCACTTGATAGATTGCAACTTCCCTTGTAGTCTCCTTAACTATTTCAATGTCTTTGGTAGAGGCATCTCTAAAATAGCTTTTACCTTTTTAGGATCTACTTTTATCCCACTTCTTGATACTATGTACCCCAACAACTTTCCAAATGTTACTCCGAACACATTTCTTAGGGTTGAATCTCAGATTGTCTATTCAAGTCGATCAAACACCTTTGCTAGGTTTGTCAAGTGATCTACCCTTTTGAATGACTTTTCTCAAACATCATCCACATAGTCCCCCATTATTATGTGAAGAATATCATGGAATATGGTTGTCATTTCTCTTTGATATGTCATGTCTGCATTCTTTAGACCAAAGGGCATTACATTCCAGCAAAATGTTATTATTTTTTTCAGGTCTCCGAAGTCTATGTTGATTCTTATGCCCCCAGTAGGTTTGGACACTGGTACTATATTTGATATCCATTGTGGATAATCGATGGGTCTGATGAAACCCACATCGGGTAGTTTCTTTAGTTCTACTTTTACCAGTAATGCTATCTAAGGATGCATTTTTCAGAGTTTTGGCTTGATAGGATTTTCTCCAGCAACTATAGCTAGATGATGTACCACTAATTTTGAATCTAGTCTAGGCATGTCAACATAGGTACAAGAAAAATTTACCTTTTTGTCTTTGATGAATGTTGTGAATCTTTCTTTCTCTTTAGAATCAAGTGATGTCACCTGGTAAGTTATCTTTGGGTCCTCGATTGTGCTAATATTTATGGCCTTTGCTTCTTCTACCAGGAGTGTTGATCTTTCTTGGTACTCAAATATGGGGACACTGAACCCTCCATCATCGAGTGCCTCTGGGAGGTTTTCACCTTCAAATGCATCCTTTATCTTCTTCTTTTCAAGATCCGATAGAGCCACAATGTGGTTTTCTCTAGGGGACCTTGTGTTTATTGTTATGTTTTTTCTTTCATTTTTGTAACTAGAAGATTCAATCTCTCCAAAAAATTATGCCTCTTATTCAAGCTCCATGATGAACCTTCCTTTGTGATCTCCAATTGGTATGTCTACTCAAATTCCCATGAACTTTGTGATTGCCTCATCATTCTGGAATTGATCCAAAATAGGTGTATGTTGTTTCTAATTCTAATCTATGAGTTGCAGGTAACAGAGTGGGAGGCTATCATCTTGGTCTACAAATCTTACAGAAGTGGGTGAAAGGGTTAGTATGGCTCGGGTTTCTTTTTCCCACTATGTATCAATGTCATCATTACTAGAAGTGGGGGAATCATATCTGGTGACGAAGGAAGGAGAATCTCATTCGCACTCATTAGAGTCTATTTTAGAATGGTAATAGATGTTGGGAATGGTTTCTATATACTGGAGAGGGAACCTATCAACGCTAAATTTTTCAAATAATTCTTCTATAGGTAACTCACTATCCATGATATGATATATCTCTAGTGCCTTAATGCTAGTAGAAGTTTCTCATTTCTTCCAAGAGGCTCGTTTGGTTTTTGGAATAGCCACATCTTTTGGTTTATAACCTAGCCCCATATTTTTCTTCCTTTGTACCACTATGATAGGCTTTGATCGACCTTATTTTTGTATCCCAAGGCCACCTATTCCATTGTATCCATATGTTTAGCTAATTGATAACCTCTAGTCTTAGGATCAATTGAAATGGGTTGTGGTGTTTTGGGTTCTTCTCAGTCCTCCTTGCAGATCATGGATGAAAAGTCCTCAAATATTTCAACATCTTTCATGTCTCCCCATCTAGTAAATATCATGGGTTTGGCTATCATTTGCACTATATTGATCTCTTTTGGACCTCCATATACTCTGGGTGTTGGTGGAAGCATTCTGATGCAAAATGCTTGGTTAAAATGGTAATTCCCATTACCCTTGTCAAGTACTTGAATCTTGGCTTCCATTTTTGGTTGCTCACTTGATGTGTTCTTGGTTGAGGTTTACAGAAGCATGGAAGGATATGTCATTTCTAGGAACATGTTGGATTTTATTGTACTTCTCCAACTTTGGATATAAATGGAAAGGCTCAAGATTGACATATAGTATTACTTATTTTCCTTCATGGGGAAACTTTAGGCACTGATGAAAAGTAGAAGGGACTGCTTGTAATGCATGGATCCAAGGGCATCCCAGAAGGAGGTTGTATGGAAACTCAAGGTCTAGTACTTGACAAGTAGTTTCTATGATGGTTGGTCCTATCTGCATTGGCAACCTGGTTGTTCCTTTCGAATTTCTTTCAAGGTCATCATAGGCCCTTATGGTGATACTTTTTCCTTTTTCAATCACATCATTAGAATACCCCAACTATTTGATAAATTTTAAGGTATAGAAGTTTAAACCTATATGATTATCTGTCAATAATAATTTAATAATTATTTTATGAACACCAACCTCTATGTAGAGGGCTTGATTGTGGAATCTTCTTTGTGGTAAATATTTCTCAGAAAAGATTAAATGATTACTTGTTGTGATATTTCCAACCATGGCTTGGAACTGACTAGGATCGAGGTCATTAGTAAATGACATTTCCAATGCCTTTTCTAGAATTTCCCTATGTGTGGGTGAAATTTTTAACAACTCTAAGATTGAGATTAGGCTAGGTATTTTCTTTAACTGTTCAACAATGTTGTAGCCACTTGGTGACTTGATTGTGGGTTTGGGAGGGGATCCTTTTATTTTAACTCTTCCTTGATGAGTCGTTGCATTACATTTGTTGTCTCCTCCTCATATTGTCACTATGTTTTCCCTATTTTCATAAACTTGTGGGAGCGTTCCTAAAATTGTGTCACCATACATGTAATTAGAATTGTGGTAGTCTTGTTCCTTTCCATTATCATTCCTTTTAGCATGGTTTTGGATTGGGTTGGAGTATATTTGAAGGTTCTTATTTCCAAGATGATTCTCAACATCTACTTCCCCTTTTTCACTCAAGTCCTAGATGATGTGTTTGAGGCACATGCAATTTTTTGTTGTGTGTCCTTTAATATTATGGAATTCACATAAGTCTTTCTCATTATACCATGGTTTCTTGAAGCTAGGTTCCTCATATTTTAGGTGATCATTCATTTTTATGTTCTATTTTGCACATGAATTTTTAAAGTGACTCACCTAGTACTGTGAATTGCCTCCTGGGTTGATCATATTGCCTTTGTTTCCCTCCCTGATTTGTCTATTGGTTTACAACCTAATTGATCTTGGGATAGGTAATTTGGTTACTTTGTGTGTTGTTAGGACCATATCTTGTTTGTGCCACCTATGGTTTTATTTTAGGTGTGTTATGTTCATTCCATAATGCCCTAGCATCTACCACTCCATTGTTTGTGACGTTCTTGTTTTTGGCCTAGACCTTAGGTTTCTCATTTGAGCTAGAGGGACTATCTTTTGAGATATTTGTTTTAAGGAATCCTCTTGCAATGAGGGATCTCTCAATATGTAATCCCTTTTTGATTGTTTCTTCAAATTCTACGGGACATAACATAGTGAGTTGGTAGTTTATTTCTAGTAAGACATTTGTGATAAAAATATCTACCAACTCCTTGTCTGGAATGGGCCATTTGCATCGACTCACTTTGTGTCTCCATTTTCGTAGGTAGGAGGTAAAGGACTCCCTTGATTCTAGTTGATTGTGGAAAAAATTGTGATGGTGAAATATTGCTCTATGTTAAATGAGAATTGGCTTATGAACTTGCTATATAGTTCATCAAAATTTATAATTCCTTGTTGTAGATGGGTGAACCACTCCACAACATGATCTATAAGGCTACATGGAAAGAGCCTCATGTGATATGAATCATTTTTTTGTACCTCCATACATGATACAGAGAAATCTCGTACATGCTCTACTAGATCTCCTCTTCCTTTGTATTTTTTGTCAAACCTAGGTACTTGAAATTCTTTAGAAAAGGTAATGCAATGATAGAACAATCGAATGGGAATGGAAAAATTTCTTGAAGAGTGTAGGTCTTATTTTGTTTTCTTACCTGTATGTCTACTATCTATTGGGTGAAAACGTCTCATTTTTGTTCCATCTCTATTTTTGGTATGTTTGTTTGCATGCTTTGTATGTAATAGCCTTGTTTTCCCACAACATTTATTTGTTCATATGTTGGATAGAATAGAGGTATTGAACTTTGGTAGTTGTTTTAGACATAGAGTGGGTTAGGTCCTTGCTATGTGTATGGAGGGTTATTTCCTTATTTTTTGGATGAAGTATATTGAAGGTTACCCTATTGATGTGTTAGTGGCACACCTTGTTGATAGGACAAATTGGGAGGAGCATCCTATGGTAGACCTAGTTGTTGATATGAATTTTGTTGAAGGTTTCCTTGATGGCACATTAACGGGTTACCTTGTTGATGGGAAAACTAAAGAAGGGTGCTTTGTGGCACACCTTACTACTGGGAATGACTAAACTGAAGGTTACCCTGGTGATGTATTTGTAGGACACCTTGTTGATGGGATGACTAAAGAAGGGTGTTCTATGGCACACCTTTCTACTGGGAAGGACTAAATTGAAGGTTACCCTATTGATGCATTTGTGATACACCTTGTTGGTGGGACAACTGAAGAAGGGTGTTATGTGGAACACCTTACTACTAGGAAGGACTAAACTAAAGCTTACCATATTGATGTGTTTGCAAGATACCTTGTTTATGGGATAAATGAAGAAGGGTGCTTTATGGCACACCCTAATGCTAGGAAGGACTAAATTGAAGGTGAACCTAGTGATGCATTTATGAGACACCTTGTTGATGGGACAACTATAGAAGGGTACTTTGTGGTACACCTTGCTACTTGGAAGAACTAAACTGAAGGTTACCTTGTTGATGTATTTTTGGGATACCTTGATGATGGGATGACTGAATAAGGTTGCTTTGTGGCACACTTTGTTGCTAGTAAGGACTAAACAAAAGGTTACCTTGTTGATGGGATGATTAGAGAAGGGTGCTTTATGGAATACCTTGTTGTTGGTATTGCTGGTTTGGAAGGGGACCTTCTGGTCCACCTTGTTGGTGGTACTGAATTGGAAGGGAACCTTGTGGTCCACTTTGTTGTGGGAAAGGATGACACTCAAAGTATTTTGAGTTACATATTGTCTAGGAGGTAGATTTCTATTTTTTGGTTCATACTAGGGTTGTCCTCCTCGATACAGTTGTGCCACTGCTACTTGTTCAATCTAAGTTAGGTTTTTGAACAAGGGGTTCTCTTTAGGTTGACCACTATTTTGTGAGAACAAGGGTGGCATGTTAGGAATATTTGGGGGTTTAGGTATTTGTATCACAACTGATTTATACCCTAAGGGAATAAGATTGGGATCTTTGAGAGCCTCTACATTGAAGTCCATTGGTAATTTAGCACCACTTTATACTAACTTCAATAAATATGAGTTTGGATCTTTTCTCAATAAATTTTTGATTAGTTTGAGAACCTTGGGGTTGTTGGAGTATTCAAATATTTCTTCATTGTTTATTTCCTCTTTTGTATCCACCTCCACTACAACTACTTTGTTTGGGTCCTAGTTGTTTTGTTCGATCACCTCCTTTTGTTTATGTTTAGTTCTTCTTCACTGAAGGTGTCCCTATACATAGGCCTCTTTTGGGGTGTTTCAAGGTCACTTGGCCGATAGAAATATGGGCTACTTTCATTTTTCATGGTATTTGTTGGTGGGATGTTGGTGTTGTTCTTGCTTGCTTCCATTTTCTTCCTATGTTGTTATCTTGTAGTTGTCATAAACAACTACCAAGATTTTTGCGACTGTTTTCATAACTCCTAGTCTCTGGAAAAGATTTGGCTACTAGTGCAAAGTGATAATAGATAAATTCTAACTGATTTTGACAGGTGTGATATATTATTGAGATGAAACCTTTGGAAAAAAAATTATAGGGCAGTTCTTTGAAAGCCAAAGTATAGAATTTAGCTTAAGGATCTTGCTTTTACCAGTCCTAAGGATATTTTGCTTGCCAAAAATCATGAGGGATATATGGCTATTTCCATGCAGGTGGTGGTAACATGGGTCTTTTGGCTGCTCTATATGCTTTCTATTCCTCTGTGTCTAAGATGATTGATGCAGTGAGAAACTGGCAGGGTGTTTCATTCTCAAATATAAAGGTTCTCAAACTTCTTATGATGTCATTGTGTTCACCTTCAATGTATGTGAGACTAGGTTGAAGGATCGGTGTTACAAGGTTCAGTTGTTGAATTGGAGAAATTGGACACTAGATGATCATACGGTGTAATGGTGTTTAGAGATGGTTGCTATGAAGCTCAAGAACCTAAGGTTTGACTGTTGTTTTGGAATGGTGCTACTTTTTGGATATCACAATGTTGAAGAACTAGGGTCGATATTTCACTTCCTTGTCTAGAGGATATGTTGTGGGAAATCTTACTTGAACTATCTTTGAGTTCCAAGTAATTGTTGATACCATAAACATCTGAGTGAAGGAATCATCACAATGGTTTGTTTGATTTTGATTTCTAATAAGTAGTATGGAAATAACATATGAGGGAATATAAGACTTATCTGGTTTTCCAATTTTTTTTTTTTAACAATGATCCTATAAAAAAACTTTAGTTTGTTTTCCCCAAGTTTGTGTGTTTTTGTCAAATACAAGGTTTCCTCAGGAAAAAGTGAGAATATTTTGGAAAATGCAAGGATTTTAGTAGCAAGTGCACCATATTCTCAAAAGAAAATGCAAGGGAATATAATTAAGTGTGTGGTTCCCACAACAAGTGCTTAGTTTTATATCAAATGCAATTGATTTTCATTAGTTTCTTTTTCAGGACAAAGAGAAAATGCAATGAAATTTTGGTTACTGCTTAGAAACCATGGAAAATGAACTGAAATTTTGTGTAAATGCAATAAAATTTTGGCAACTTATCACAAACTATGATAGCTTGCAAGTTTAAATTTAGTTCCTCTTAGGCTTGAACAATACTAAAAAGGATCAGGGTCACCTAGAATAGTGATTTTTGTGCCATTGTGCAGGAATTTGAGGCATTGATGGTAAGTGGATGGAAAATACCTCATAGCATGAATCCATGGGCGACAAAGGATAAGGTTGTAGTGCAAATACAGATCTAAGATCATAAGCTTTGATAGTAATTTTCTTGGTCTGGTCTATGCAATTATTAGATTATCTCAAGGCTTTTACCAATTTTAGTGAGAAAATATTCAAACTTGCTCCACCGTCTACTAGGACTTGTCTGATCTTGCATTTATTAACACAAAATTCAAAGTTTAGGGGGTCATTATGATTAGATTTTGGTGTGAAAATGTCTTGTTTGAAGAAGGTGACGTGGTGTGGCACAACTAGGTATCCAACCATGGCCTAAAATTCTTTGAAATATAGGTTAGTGGGTACAAATGATTCTTGCAATGCTTTATCAAGGATAGCTTTGTGATGTGGTGATATGCGGAGGAGCTCCAAAATGGAAATTTGTGCAAGCATCTTTCCTAGCTGGTCTAGGAGATTGTATTGGATTTTTGGCTGTGAATCGGAAGATGGTCTTGGAATAGTTATTTTGGTTCTGCAAGTAGTAACACATTTTGAACTTGGCTTTTTAATTGTAATAGTGGCAATGTGATCATCAAAGGGTCTCACATTGAGGATGATAGTCTTGTAATCATGTTTGATGATGACATAATAAACATTAGTATTGTTCCTTGAACTATAGGATTTTCCTTTATCATAGTCTTGTAAGGAAATTTTGAATATGGTGTGATAAACATTGGTTTTTCCTTGTGAATCTCCTACTAATATAGTTTCGTTCTCGATAAGGTATTGGATGATGTTCTTGAGTGTGCAACATCTATCTATTTTGTGTCCTTTCCCATGATGGTATTCACAGTATTCATCCTCTTTCCACAAATCGTGTTCGATTAATGATGGTTCATAATTATTGATATCTGATAATGTGATGACACTAGATTACAAAATATTCTTAAGGATCGATTTGATAGGTTCACCCAAGGCGTGTATGTTCTTTTGGTGCAGGGAGGACCTCTATGTTGATTATTTTGGACTATGTTTAGCATTTTTTTTTTACTTGTGTTTGGGTGTTTTGAACATTGGATGTGTTGAATACCCAAGATACTAAGAGGGGGGTAGTAAATAGGTATCTTCCTAAAATTATTAAACAAATATGATCCAATTACTCCAATGCATATAATAGTAAAGATAAGAAGAAGCATTAACAAAACATAAAAACACACCACACATAAACACAAAGATTTTTATGTGGAAAACCCAAAATAGGAAAAACCATGATGAGGATTAACTCACAATATAGTATAACCTATTATAAGATATTACAAGGGGTGGCTAACTACCAAGACTCGTTGTCCAAAAGAGAGGCTCCTTGCGTACAAAATATATAGTAACAAAATGGCTTACAACCAGAGTCTGAATTATTGAAGTTACACCTCACAAGTGTTGATTCAGTTCCTTTGATGCTCAGAGAATTCGTATTCCAAAAAACTAATATTCACTCTTTCCTCATTGACATTTAATCCACCAACCACACATACTCATTCACTTTCAATCTCCAAAATATATTGTATATATATTTGACTTGTCCACAAGCATCAATTAGGTCGGCTTCAAGCATATACAAATTCTTGTCAAAATTAATTCGAGCATGTAGGAAGCTGTATCATGTCGGATTGGACCTTAGAATAGGTCACACATACATCCACAATACATAATTTAATTTGTTATAGCTTCAACCACTTATTAGGTCAGCCATAGATAGACCTAATGACAAAATGAAATCAATAAAATGGTGCCAACTTTCCATACGAGAACCCATACACATGAGGTTCTTAAATTTCATGCTTCCAAAAAACAAAAATCACTTCCAAAAACTATGAGCAAAAATGATCACTGGAGGGGAATTACAGACCAAAATACCGAAGGATAACTTTTACATAAAAGTTCAAAATATCAAATCAAATTTGACCTTGAACTTGCAATTGCAACTCATATATCATAGTGAAATCAATGACAACACAAAATATAGATTAAGAGATGTGTACTTCATTCTTCCAACAATGTCCCCCTTTGTCATTGATGGCAACATGCTCTAAAATAATTTATAAGCCTCCAATATACAGTACTCTCCCCTTCTCTTTCCATAAAATTTTCTCCCTTTTCTCTCCTTTTCTCTCTCTCCCTTTGACATCAAGGACAAATGGCATCCCAAAAATATGAATATACATATATAAAAATGGTCTGAAATAATTTACAACCAAAAGAATAAAAAATATGAACTCCCCCTTAGGATTTTGACCCAAACAATTTTTAAACTTAAAAAAATTTACTCAAAGGAGGGTGAGCTTTGAAGCCGATGGAGAATACCTTTCCAAGATATCTTACCATTCTCCCAAATCTTCTTAGAATATATCAACATTTTATTCAGAGACTCCAATGCAATCAATATTTCTTCAGCATCATCCAGATACTCTCGATCTGACACTCTAGAATTCAGAGTATCCAAAGTATCCAAGGTCAAATTGATTTTTTCCAAGTAGACCAAATTTTCTAATAATTTCTTCCTTCTTCTTTTGTAACATGAATAATTTCTCTCTATGAGAAAAGATGGAATTCCAAGTTGACTTGTCTCTATCCTTAGATGTGTTGTATATGTTGGAAACAACTATCAACTAAGACTCAATGGAGTCCATAATATCTTTAATGCTCTATGTGGCATCTGACCACCTTATGCAGTAAGAAAACACAATTTTTGCTTTGGACTCACAAGCCTTTATAGATTCTAGGATATTTTCTACATTGGTGTGTGCCAAAGCACACTTGTCATGAAGTACCAATACGCTTTTCTTAGCCAATTTATCTTCAACTTCTTTCCTTGTCTTCTCACCAAGTCCGGTGGCATACTCCTCATAGGCTTCCAATAGAAGTTTCAAGTTCTCTACTTGAGTGAGAAACGTGTCCATTGATGTACCAGGTGTGGCCTTCTATAGAGCTTTGATGGAATCATCAATAATATCAATTCCCTTGTGATGCATTTCTAGGATTTCTCTTCTACTGAATGTGTGCAATGCATCCCCTAACACCACTTTATGCACAAGATAAATATTGTCCAAATCTGCATATCCTTGAGTCATGGGAAGTTGTAAAACCTCCAGAGGAATGACTGAGTGGAATTTGATTTTCTTAGATAATAGGCCTTTCAAGACATCATCACCAAATGAGGATTATTTGTAGGACCTTTCTGATTCCATTACCTACCTTGTTACTTCTTCATTATTTCCAAATACTCCACCAGATTCCCCATTTCTTTCTTTTTCCTCAACTTTTTCTTCTTTTTCTTCTTCTTTCATCTCACTTTAATCATTGTCCTTTTATTCTTCAACTTTATCTTTTTCCTCTTCATTATGTACCGAAGGAGCAATATCATGCATTTCTTCTTCAACATTTCCTACATTTTTCTTCTCAATCTCTGGAGGCTCCTCAACAACATTAATTTCTAGAAGAACATCTATACTACCTATTTTTGAAGGAATATCTATATCCTTCTTTTCTAGAGGAATGTCTTCCTTACCTTCTATAGAGACTTCTTCTCCCAATTTATCTATAGAACTAGATGCACCAAGCATGCCATAATTCTCATTTGTGCTTTTGATGGTGTGTACAGTTTCCTTCTTTATCTTCTTTATCTACCTCTTATCTATTGTCATTAAAACATTTACTATTTTCTTCATCCAAAACAATGTAGAACAAACCTTCTTCAAGGTTTCCAGATCGCCAGAGTTGGAGAGAGTCCAATTTCCTCAAATTCCTTAGACCTTATTTTCTCTTCCATTTCAACGGCCTCTCATCTTCTTTTCATCATTGCTTACCATAATTTTCAGGTACATTATCCTTAACATGATCCCAATTAACTTCCAAAATAATGACACACTAAATGATATCCATCATTAATGTTTTCCTATCCTCTTTACCTACTTGATGAAATAATTATGATGTGAGTTGTAGCATACTTTCATAGTGTAACAAACTATTTACCAAGGCTTCTAGTCTAAGAGAAGCACCAGGTCTTATCGAAGAAGCTTTTCATTCTCCCTAGTCCAAAGATACCTCTTCTGAAACTTTTTCCTTCTTTTCTTCCACCTCATGAACACTAATGTCTTGTTCTTCATCTTCCTCTATGGAGGATACATAGTTAAATCTTTTAGATCCAATGCTAGTTCTTGTGAAGCACCTTCACTGGGGGACATTCTTCCTCTCTTATTTCTTATCAATTTAGCAACAGGGTCTTCTTCCTCTTCCTCTTGATCTTTGGTGATACTGAGGTTCTTTTCCCTTGTAGATTTTTCTTTCCTTCCTCACTTGACAGGAACCACTAGAGGAATACATTTTATCTTATCCAATCTTGTAGCAAGTCTAGAGGGGGTCGGCCCTTTTCCTTTGTTAGAGGCACTAAGTTCAATATTTACTATTGTAGGGCCAGAAGCTAGTTTTGAAGGAGAAATCCTACCTGATCTCCTTACACATGAAGATTCTCTAGTCTTCTTCTCTCATAGATCCCTACTTTGTGCTATCTATTTATCAGTGAAACCCTATTTTCTAAGCACCTCATCCACCTTCTTTCTCCTTATAGACTTGATATGCTCTAAGTGAACTTCCAAGGTTTTTTTGCATATGTGCCGATTCTGGGTTCATTGGCATCCTTCAGAATTTTCAATAAAAGTTGCACATAGCCTTCAAATTCAACCTCTATAATCTCATATCCCAAGGGTTGAATCTATGTAGTCTATGGTTCAACCGCTTCAACCATGTATTAATTAGAGGAGACATAGAATATGATTTCATGTTTGTATTTCTCAACATGTCTCAATTTTTTTCTCTTTCATTCATATTGCTTTTAAATAAAACAAAGAATTTTGTTAGGGAATTATCTCTATTCTTCAAATCACCAAATTTATGCAAATAATCAAAAATTTGATGAGAAACCAGTCGAGATGGGTCCCAAAACACTACATCATCTTTTTCGGGAAGCCTTCTGAGAAAATAGAATAGAAAAAAACCAATCAAAGAACCAAACTTAAATGCATATTTCTTCTCCTTTGACATCCTCATATTCTCAAAAATTAATTGTCGAAGAATTTTACACAAATTATAATCTACACTATTTTCTGCCATATCATATCCAATGTGTAGATTGTTGTAACAAACATGGAGTTTTCTCTATTTGTGAAGTAGATTTTATGTCTAATCATTATTGATGCATACTTCAAAGCATGATTAGTAATATTCTTTGTTACAAGAGCCCTTTTATGATATGTGGCACCAATGAGTTCCATAATCACTTCATTCTTCATAGATTTCAACAATAGTACCGGTCTAATATCACATATTTTGGTAACTACCTTGATTTCTTCCTTAGTTATCAAATGGGGTATGCCATTCCACAAGAATTGATCATGCATTCTACTAAGGATAGGTTTAACATACTTATCATCAATAGTGGAACTGGAATTAGGGAAGGAGTTCCAACAATTAAACTTCTTCATCACAATATTTGAATACTCAGGTTTTATCGAGAATTTATCCCTAGTGAGATCATTCTGCCACATGTCTATCAATTTTTTTGTGATCAAATTACTCAGTCTTGACTCGAATGTACATTCTACTGTCTTTAGTAGGCATGAAACCATGAGGAATCAATTAGAAGGCGGCCAGAGGGTCATCTTCGAAAACCTTCATAGAATATTTCCTATAGGAAGGTCTAGGTATTTTTTATGCTTTCACAACTATAGGGGTTTCCATTTTTCAACACACCGGGCTCTAATAATTTCAGAAAGAGGGTTTGCACAAGCTCACAACAACACAAAAGCATAAAATACCTTTTTCTTTTGTGAAAAACTGAAGCTAGGGTTTGCACAATTCTTTCTCCAAATCACCTCAAGAATGCTCCAAATCACTCTCCACCTTCTTCAAATGCATAAGTGATTAAAATTCCTGTAAAATTTCACTTTATAGATCAAAGAAATTTCCTAATTCACATTAAATATGATGGAATTCAAAAAGTTGATAAAAATATTTTAGTTGCACTAAAAAACACTAATATGCTCCACAAACAAACATTCCTGCACTTTTTCTTCCGGTTTATTTTTCATAACCTCTACCTATTCATTCCTTACAACCTATCCTTGTGCCAAAGACTAACACACCCAAAAACCAATGGGTTCAAACAATGTTTTGTTAGAGCTTCCCCTAAGACCATGCTAGGTCTAATTCTTGGAGGAATTGTCTGCACTAGATGAGGGCACATACACATCTGAAGATTATGGATCTTCTTTCTTTTTCCATATCTTGTTCATTTTTTTCTTAACCTCATATTTTTCAATCTTCTTCACTAGTTCATTCTTCTTTACTAGAGAAGACTACTTTTTCATTTTACTTTTGCATACTCTTGAAATATGTCTCAATTTTTTGCAATTGTAGCTAATAACATTTCTCTTATTTGTTTCACTTCCATTAATCCTTGATCTGCACTAATTTTATTTGTGTCCAAACTTGTTATAGGTATAGAATTATCCAAAAAAAAAATTGATTCATTCTACCTGCATTAAACCAATTCATCATCTGAGTTCTGCATTCACTAGCTCTATGCCCAATCTTATTACATGCATAACACTATTCAGAGAAGGAACCAGAAAATTGATTCATCCTACTTTTGCACTCAGTTTCCCTATGACCAAATTTATTGCATGAAAAACAAGCACCATTGAAGGATGGATACCTTTGAGCATTTGGTTGTCTGATAGGCAGTCTTCTTCTTGGATTTCTTGTCTGCTTTCCTTTACCTTGAGTCTTTTTATTTTTCATAGATTTTAAGATTTCACTTGCTTCTAATCCCAATTGACCTTTATCTTTACATAATTTTTGTCCTGCAATCAATTCATCAAGCCTAGTGGAGCTTGTCTTAAAACTACCTTCATAGAATTTTTATTTTTCCAAATCTTCTATTAGGTTCACCACTTCTTGTTCAAGCCTAGAGCATTCATTAGACTTTATTTGCACTACTGCATTCAAACACTCTCCAATTCTCTTATTTTCCTCCACTTGTACCTTCAATCCAGTAATTTCTTCATTTGCACGTTTTAATTGCTCACTAACTTATATGTTTCTTTCTTTGATTTTCTTCAATTGCTCTTTCAATTTCTAGATGCATTCATTTGCCTCATAAGGATTTTCTTTCAGATCTCAATTTTCATTTTCAGCTTTGTCAAGATCATCAAGGGTTGTTCAGATTTCTTCTTTATAATCCATTTGTTCAATCTTCAAGATCTTCCTCAAGTTGTTACGCTTCTTCAAAGGAACCAAGCTCTGATGCCAATTGTTGAATACCCAAGATACTGAGAGGGGGTTGAATCAGTAGCTTCTTAAAATTATTGAGAAAATACCATCCAAGTACTCCAATGCATATCATAGTAAAGATAAGTAGAAGCATTAACAAAACATAAACACACACCACACATGAACACCAATATTTTTACATGGAAAAATCAAAATGGGAAAAACCACGATGAGGATTAACTCACAATTTATTATAACTGGTTATAAGATATTACAAGGGGTGACTCATTGCCAAGACTCGCTATCCATAAGAGAGACTCATTGACTACAAAAGATATGGTACAAAAATGACTTATATCCATAGTATGAACTGATGAAGTTACACCTCACAAGTGTTGATTCAATTCCTTTAATGCTCAAATAATTTTCATTCCAAAAAACTAATATTCGCTCTTTTTATATTCATATTCAATCCACCAACCACACATAATCATTCACTTTCAATCTCCAAACTATCTTGTATATATATCTGACTTGTCCACAAGCATCAATTAGGTTGGTTTCAAGCATATGCAAAGTGTAAGTGTGAAATAAGTAAACAAAGTAGAATACTTCTTAATGAAACATTGTATCAAAGAATTAGCAAAGAAACTAATCTAAAGCAAGAAATCTACTGAAAGCGTCTCATTGTCTCCTATCTTTAAAGATTTATTAAGCTATAGTGCTCTCAGATTTAAATGAAACACTATAACTTTTAAAATGAAAATCTAAAGAACATAATGATGTTGACGCAATCATGTGAAGCTATATAATAATGCTAAATGATAAAGAAAACTAATATGACATGAATTGACATGAAAAACTAGATGAAGCTACAGGAGGCAGCCATTATTATAATTCTAAAATGTTGGATGCTTGAATTGCTTGAGGCTTGAGGCTTAATGATTGATGCTTGATGCTTGATTATTTCTTGTAGAGTAAGATTGCATAAACTTGATAATCTGGATCTTTTCTTTGTTGAATGAAGTTGTATTTATAGATTTCTCGGCAACATCTTTGCATAGAGGAAACAAAGCAGAGGCTTGGACTCAATCTCGAGGATTGAATGGTGATATTTGGAGGAGATGGAGAAGATTTTTGGAATTGTCTCTACCCATGAAAACACCAGGCAAGAGAATAGGAAGGATTGATGGAAGAGGATTGAGAGATGAATTTCCAATTTGTCTCCAATTTTTCTCCAAATCTTTCCATGAATATTGAATGAATTAATTTTGACATAGGATATCTAATTTGGTTTTGAGGAAATATAGAGGAATATTATTTATGCCCTTATTTAAATATTTTTGATTTATTTAAATTAGCAAAAGAGGGATAAATAATTTAATAGAGAAAACTATGGAATTTGTTTATTAAATTAAAATAGAAGAATATGAGAATTAATCAATAAAGTGTTTGACCTTTATTTAATTAATTTAAGATTTGATGTGATAGAATAAAATAGGGAAATGATAATTAAATCTAACAAATTATTTAATTTTTTTTATTTAATTAAGATGAGATAATAGGAGAATTAGAAGAATTCAAATGTGAATGTGAACTATATAAATAAATATTTCTATTTATTCAATAGTAGAGGAATTTAAGATAATTAATCAAATAATTTGTATTTATATAATCGCATTCTCTAGACCAATTTTAGGTGTATAAATTTTTCCCCTCTTTGAAGTGAGGTGTTTACGCATTGCTTCAAAGAAAAAATTTTTGCTACTGCCAGTATTGACAAAAAAAAATTAGTATTCCCTAGATATGCCCGAGATATTGATTTTTACATGATGATAGATATATGCCCCCTCGAGAGATAAATTTATGATTTTATGATGTTTTTGGATTTTTCGAATTGCATGATGGTTTCACAAAGATTTGATGAAGAAATAATTTATCTCCCGACATTGATGAAGAAAATTTAGCCCGTGGATGAATTTCAATTAGTTTCAAAGATAAATTAATTAAAAATAAAATAAATTCCCCAAAAATCCCTTTTGAAAAACCTATATAAGGTCAAAATGCCCTTTTCACCCTCATTTGTACTTTTTGACTTTTCAAAACCTAGTGAGAGAGACATTTGAGCCAACTAGAGAAAGATGTTGATCCCCTACCACACCCACCGGTTCGAGCATTGTCGACGTCACTAGTAGTCGGCCACCTACGGACCTTCGGTACGTACCCGTATTCCACCTCGTAATTTTTACTTTCTTGTTTTCCATTCCCTTGGAATGGACTGCCATTTGTAGCATTGAAGAGGATATAATGAAGAGTAATGCATTCTATTTTAGTTCATATGATGAGATTCAAGACCCTTTTGAAATTTTTATGATGAATTTAAGAGATTATTAGAATGGTGAGTTCAAGGTAAATTTTAAAGAGGTTGTTGAAAAGGCACAAGCCCTCATGGAACAACATGAATCTATGGACATCCTAGAGAATCCTTTGGAGGTTCAAGGAGGGGATACTGAAATAATTGGTGAGGAACAATATGTGTATCATGTGTTAGATGATAAGGAGGTGAAATCATATTCCCTTCCCCTAAAATTAATGATGATCTTGATTCTCATGTTCCCCATGCTAGAATTGTAAAGTGGCAATATGATGAGAAGGTCGGTGATGATCTAAGGATCAAGGCTTGAGATGAATTTCTTGTGGATGATACTTTTGTGTAGACCAAAGAAATAAAATAGTTCATCATCCAGTAAAGAAGCCAAGACATAAACAAGAGAATTGAAGAGGCTAAGGCTAATGTGGATCCTTCTCAATAGGAGGAAGCAAAGAAATCAGAAGAAGAAAATATAATCGTTGAGATAGCGGTCGTCACTCCTATTGAGGCTAGGAAAAAAAAATTAGAAAGTGGAATAATGTTCCTTCTAGGGTACATTCTAACTACTGATATTACACTTGATGCAATAAGAAAGGACCCTTAAGCTTCTATGTTGGAGGAGCATTTTGACAACTGTGTGTTTAGATCAGGTTTTAGTCCAAAATTTCATACTCTTGCAATTTAGTCGATGGAACCAAACACTAGAAAACCTAAGGTTTTTAGGTCAATTGAAGAGGTTATTGGTTCATTGGTAGTGAACATATCCATAAGCATAACTCCAATTCGGGATACAAATTTGGTTGTGCATGTTTCCATTCTAATTGCTAACATTGCACAAATATCCCAAATGTTGAAAGATTACAATAATCTTTTGGATGAATGTAATAAAATGAGGGCCACAACACAAGCCAACCAATCAATAAAATCCATGCCTTCACCTTCTTCATCCTCTTTATATTTATCATCTTAGGATAGAGAGACTTTGGCATTAAGAATTCAAAGCTTGAAGAAGGAAGTGAAAAACAAGAAAGATAATGTAAAAAGAGCTAAGGAAGAGACTGCAAGGGTTGCTAATGGCATTTTTGATGATGTCTTGAAACATAGAGTTTCTAAACTAGTACACAAAGCTAACAATGTTTGGGGAGCATATAAAAGCATCCATGAGGCTCATGTAAGGTATGTTCAAGTTCAAAATGATTTTTAGAATGAATGAAGCAAATGGAGTGCCAAGGTTGGGACCCTCAAAGAAATGTTGCCTAATATGAAAGATGATCTTGAGGCCCCAATAAATATACCAGATGTATTGAAGGTATTAGAATTACTGGGAGGAATTTCAATATTTCATGGAAAGTTAGGAGTGCAAATGTAGAATAAATTGAATATGTTCAAGTACATGGAAGGGCATGGTATGCCAAAATTATTAAATGATGAAGATGGATTGAAATAATTTCTTTTTTGGAAGGATGAGCTAGGAGGATTACTCCCACACTTTAAGAACATAGTCAGCCTTATAGATTACACCATGTTGAACCCTACAATTGACAATATGACAGGAATTGAAATAAGGATGGACACATTTTTCAAGTAGGTCTGGATATTGATTGATGCAAGGTATAACAAGCACAACACGAAGGTGCAAGAATTACTAGACATACAATGACCCACTAAGGAGAATTACAACACATGTCTCAAAACATTTTTAGATTAAGCCTTAGATGAAGTATTGCAAAATGTTATATCCTCTCAGTCATGAAGATTGATGATAAATGTGATGATGTGGATAGGGTCTTTCCTCTTTTTATTGTTTTCTTTTTTTAATTTTTTTGTCGATTTATTGCATACTTGGAGGAAAAAATTTCTCATGGAGAAGATGCTTTGCAACGACTACAATGATGAAATATGTGTTTTGGAAGGCAGGCAGGTCTTCTTCAGTGAAATGAAATAATTTGTCTTATATGTTTTTTCCCTCATCAAAATGCAAATATAATTGCTTGGGGATGTTTTGAAATTCAAATTCAAATGAATTTCAAATGTAAAATGTGATTGTAAGTGTAATTTGGCACAAATATTGTTGCTCCCATGTTTCTATAAATCATAATTCAAGGCCTGTTGCATACATCTTTGGTTGAAGAAGTTTTTGAACTCATGTAATGATAATTTTGTAAATCAAGCACAAATGAATAGAGTAGTATTGAGTCTTAGGTTGGAATTCTAGTTTGTAATAGGCATAATAGTTTTAAAATAGTAATGACATCTAAATAAGGAATGAAAATTCTGGAACAATTTCTCTCTTGTATATTTTATCACATGAATTATGAATAAAATGATCAAGGATCTTTGATTGGTCTTCAATCGTTTTGGTTGAATGTATGGTTTTTTCTCTACTTTAATTCAATGAATTAATTAAATACTTTGACGATATCATAGGTTTATGTGATTAAGTATAAGGATTGATAAGTAGTTTTTGTTTGGGCAGATCTTGAGTTGTTTTATTGCAAGGAAATAACACAATATTCTATGAATGCTAGGTCTAAATTACTAATATATTACAGTTCATTACAAATTTGAATCTATCACCCATGGATAAAGTATTGGTCTATTAATTTTGTAATATTTGGTGTAATTAATTTGATCTTTCCTGTCAAAGAACAAATCCATAAAGAAAATATTTTATACACCTTTAATTGTTCTAAATTTTTATGAGGAATTGCCCATTCCCTACTTCAGGTGGTCATTTGTTAAAGAATTAGCCAAATTCTATAGGATTTTCATCTAACTTGGAAATTATGGGAATGTATCTTTTTTTCACAATGTTCATGGTAATTTGACACAAGAGTATCATCAAAACATTGTAAGGATCACCCTCCTGGGTCTTGCAAAGATAGCTAGCCTAGAGGGAAATCCTAGCAAGCTTCCACCTAGTCATTTTCAATCCTCACCATTGTTGATAATTGAATTATGGAAAATTAATAGGAAATTGTTGAGATTAAGTTTGGTTATTTAAAAAACAACCAACAGATTAGTGAATCTACTAGGGGAATTTCTAGTCCAAAGTCTCTAGGTCAGATCTGGTACAGTTAGATTCAAGTAGTTTCATTGTTCTTCACTACTTGGAGAACAATTTGTTCAAATTCTCATTAATAAATCAAGCCTAGTTTTATGTGTCGAGTTCTGGTTCCATTTTCTATTTCGTATCCAGTTATGTTCAAGGTATTCTCTTAAATTGTGAGTGCATCTCCAAAGTGTAACCAAATTATATTTCTCAATATTGTGGGTGGTGACTCTAAAGTCTCTTGTGCCAGTGCAATGTTCTAATTCCAAAAATAAAAGGAGAAGAATAACTATGAAGAGAATTTTGAAACCATGCATGGAACTAGAAGTAGAATGAAGAAGAATCCTGAGCAAAAGCTAGAATTTGAGCTACCCAAAAACAAGAAGGGACCTTGGACATAGAAGAATGATGAAGAGGGTGAATCCACTAAAAAATATTGTTAATGTATTTCCTATTTCAAATACAAATTTTCATAATGAAGCATCTAATATAAATGAGGAAATTCTACCCACCGATGAAGTTCTTGATAGTCATAATGAAATGTCAAGGGAAGAAGAGAGATGAAAATTTTGGGAAAAGGATAATCAATTCCCATCCAGAATTGGAGCCCTTGGTGGTAGATCTATGTTTAATGATGATAATTTTAAACCAAGGGGAAAATCCCATAATATAGCCTCACGGAATTCTCCTAAGAGAGAGCTAACTAATCCTACATTCTACACTCCTAAGCCTAGTGAGTCTGGCGATATCCTAGAAGATGAAGAAGCCATACATAAGGATATGCAATCTTTGGAAGAGGAAGAACTTAGACTCAAGGAGTTGGAGGAGAGACAAGAAAAAGAAAGAGAGGGGAGAATCAAGGAAAAGTTTTTGGAAAGAGATTCATGTAGGAGAAGAATTGAGAAGATGAAAGAAGCCTTAAAGGAAGAACCCATTCTTGAAGTTTCTTCTAAATCTATTGCTAAGGAAACCCGTGATCCTCCTAAGGTGACCATTCCCATGGGAACCTCTACTGTAAGTACTTATACTACATTTTTTGTAGCAACCAAATTCACAAATCCTTCTACTACTATTAAGAAGCCTATAGATCATGGAAATAATCCTATGGGCTAGCCCAACAAGGCAACCCCAAATACAAATACTAATACCAACACATTCACAAAAGATGCTAAAACTAATTTCATTCCATCAAGTGCACCTCCTCATCTTGAGATATTAAGGTTGTAATTATCCAATGACAAGTTACAGCAAGAATTGAAGAAAATTGAAACTGAAACTACAAATGTAGAACTAGAAAGAAAGATCTCATTTCTTGATACTTTTATACCTGATCCAATAGCCTCAATATCTAGACACATTGACCTTAAACCACATAATACCAATTCATATGACCATATTCCTAGTGGGAGTGGTGGTGGAGGTGGAGGTGGCCATAAAAGAAAGAATACCTATTCTGAAGATGGAGATGGAAGTGGTGGTGGAAAGAAAATTGGAGGTGGTGACAATGGTGGGGGTGGAAATGGAAAAGGTAATAACCAATCTGGTGACCAAGAAGATAATGAGCCTAGAAACAATCATAGAGACTGAATTACTAGGAGATCAATGCAAGTGGATAGGTACCAGTAATTGTGTTCTACTAGAATCCCTGGATTTCCAAATCAGTTCCCTAAAGATATCGGGCCTGCCTTGATCAAATTCTCTGGAAACAATGGAATAAGTGGTCAAGATCACATGAAATTATTTGAAAATATGATGGATGACTTTGAAGTGGAGGATGAAGATGTGATGATGTAACTTTTAATGAAATCACTCACTAAAGATGCCTAAGAATGGTATAGAGGTCTACCAGTTGAAAGCATTGGTTCTTGGGAAGAGTTAAAAAGTCTATTTAGAGAATAGTACAGTGATAAGATTGATTCAAGGTTCCTCCTCAACTAATTTAACAACATTTCTAAAGGTTAAAATGAGGCAGTTATTGACTTTAATGTAAAATTTTATAGGGCCATGAATAGATTACCTCCTCATCTGAGACTAAATGATAGTGTATACTTGGTGAATTATTGTAATGAATTTGATGCAAAAATGAGCTATCTCCTATTGGATAAGAATCCTCAAACATTGAGAGAAGCTTTTAAGATGGTGATTCACATTGAAAATATTAGAAGAGCAACTAGTAAGGTTGGGAGAAGAGAGGATGTTGTAATCTTGAAGAATTCAAAGAGAGTGTAAACACTCTGGATCAAAAGAATCCATACTTGAATACAAGATTGACAATGTTGCAAGTTCTATGAAGGACACTAGCTATAGACTTGCCAAGCAAGAAAAGAGACACACAAATGATAAGCCAAATTTTCACAAGAATGAAAGGCCTCCTCAGTTGCAAGATCACCCTTATAACACCAATTGGCATAATGGAAAGCCAGTTCTCAACAATTAGAAGAACACACAAAATAAAGTTCCTCCTGATCCTTTGTAGAAGAATTCAGTCAATTTTTCTAATGAAACACCTTGGTGTGTTGTCTTCCAATTGCCACATGCTTCCCAAACATGTTCGGTGGTAAGGCAGTTTGAAGAGGAATGGGCTCAATCAAATGATTATGATCCAATGGAGTAAAATTATTTTGAAGTACATATGCTTATGCATAGATCATACAGTTCTAATAAGGATTTTTATTCATAGGAAGAATCATATGAAATTGATATTGATTGTTAAAGATATAAATCAGATTCATATCATCAAAAAAATTTCCCTAATAAAGATGAAGAAATTGAGAATAATATTTGTGCTCTAGAGACGGAAGAAATGGATGTGTCCTTGAGAAGGAATTATGATGATGAGTACAAGTAGATGACTACAACATTGGTTGAGCAAGCCATGAATACTCATAACTTGATAAGAAGAGTTGTTAACTATGA
The DNA here is from genome assembly GCA_007115665.2 of Sequoiadendron giganteum. Lineage (NCBI taxonomy): Eukaryota > Viridiplantae > Streptophyta > Pinopsida > Cupressales > Cupressaceae > Sequoiadendron > Sequoiadendron giganteum. The sequence continues at coordinate 689,481,474 of CM021103.1, read as the reverse complement.
TCAAGGTAAGCCTTGTAGTATGTTCATGAAAGAGAAGAATGCAAAGAAATATAGGACTAAAATAGAAGAATTGGAAAATTTTAAGAAAGAAGAGTCCAAGACCAAAGAGAGTAAGGGACCTAGAAGTTGGGACAAGAAAGATAATCCATCCAATAAGACTAATGAGGTTCTTGTTTCAATTGTTAAGGTTGACTCAAAATTTAAGTGTTGATCCAAAGAAGAAAAAATATCAAAAAGAGATTGAGAAAAAAATTGATAAATAGAAGGTCCAAGTTGAAGAACAAAGTGTAGTCCCTTATGAACTACCTAAGTATAACCCATTCGATATGTTTCAGCTACTTTATTAAGTCAAGGTTATTTTTCCATTAATGTAAATGATGTCAATTTATGAACATAAGAAAAAGGAAACGACCCTTATCAATGGTGCCACTTAGGCCTGTGAAGATAAAGTGGTGTCTACTTAGCCCCAAGTGAGTGGAAATCAAGTTAGTGAAGAGATAATGGAGGGAGACATTAATGATATATATTAGATTTATTTGGGAAGCACCATAACTACTTGCCCATATAATTTTAATCCTTTCTATGTAACCCTAATTATAGATGGTAAGTTGGTAAAGAATTGCATGATTGATTCGGGAGCTTCATCTAACATGCCAATGAAGATAATCAAGGAAATGGGTTTGAAAATAAATTTTTCATATGGAAAATTTTACTCCATGGTCTCCAAACAAATCCCAATTATTGGAGTGATTAAGGATGTTCCATATAGATTAGTTTCTTTCCTTGACAAGGATTTTGTCATGAGAATTATTGTGGTGGAAATTCCACCCAATTATGGCATGTTCATATCAAGAAATTGGAGTGCTTCCATGGGAGGTAGCATGTAATGTGACATGTCCTTTGCAACTTTTCCAATTTAGGGAAAGGATATCAAATTGGTGAGGGAGCCAAGAGCTTCACATATCATTGATTTTCTAGGAGAAGCGGATAGAATTCATTTTTTGGACATCGGAATGGAAAACTTCAAGATTGAAGAGTTACAAGAAGAGGAAGAAAAATGACCTGAACCTCTAGAGAAAGAAGTAATGCAACAAGAAAATAATTATGATATGTGGAATATGTGTTTTTGTGGTGCTCTCCCAAAGGAGGGAGTTGGTGTAGGCATCATACTTATTTCTCCTAGTGGTAAGACTTTCAAATTCTCATTTCAATTATTGTTTGTTTGCACAAACAATGTGGTTGAGTATGAATCCTTGTTATTGGGGATGATATTAGTTGAGAAACATGGTATTAAGAAGTTAAGAGTCGTTGGAGACTCGGAACTTGTGGTTTCTCAAGTTAGAGGAAAATATGCATCAAAGAATACTAGACTAAGACAGTATAGAAATGTTGTATGGAATTAAATTGATTAGTTTCATGCATTTGGAATTGACTAGCTAGATAGGAGCAACAATAGGGTGGCAAATTTACTTTCTAACATCACTCTCTTACCAAAAAATATTAAATTTGTTGGCATCTCAAAGGTTGAAGTGCAATTCAGACCTTCAATTCTTGGAAATATCAAGAATTGGAAATTCTTCAATGATGATGATGACATATTGAGGTTCCCATAGTGCATAGATGAATATGAAGGTCAGGAAATTGATTTTATAGCCTTTGTGGAGGAAGTGTATGGTAAGGAAACCATATTTGGAAATGAGATTATCTAGTTGAATACTAATAAAATTCCTAAAGGACTGGTTTCATTGGGAAGGGTTTTTTATGGCCCTGATAGAAGTAATGCTAAGTATACATCCACACACAAAGAGGATTTGGAAGAAATCAATATTGGAACAGAGAATTCTCCAAAGAAGGTTTACATTGGGAAGAAGATGAAACCTTGAGTTAGATAAATACTAATTGTTTTATTGAGAAAGTAAAAAAATGTATTTTCATGGTCCTATGATGACTTGAAGACATATAGGGAAGAGATTTTTCAACATGAAATAACTCTGAAGCCAGATGTTAAGCCCTTAAGGAAAAATCAGATGCTAATAAATCCCACTTTGCAACCTAAGATGCAGGAAGAACTCATAAAGTTGAGGGATGTTGGGATCATCAAGCCCATCAAACATTCAACGTGGGTCTCTAATTTAGTCCCAGTCGGGAAGAAAAATGGAAACATTAGGCTCTGCATTGACTTCAAAAATTTGAATGTGTCATCACGAAAGGATAATTATCTTTTGCCAAACATGGAAACCATGTTATAAAAGGTAACTGGCTATGAGCTATTATCCATGATGGATGGATTTTCAGGTTATAATCAAGTGGTGTTTAAGGAATCTGAGTAGTACAAGACATATTTCATAACTTCATGGGGCACTTATGTCTATGTGAGAATACTATTTTGATTGAAAAATATAGGGGATACCTTTCGGAGAGCCATGGATGTGGCATTTATTGATTTCATAAACATATTTTTAGTTGTGTATCAAGATGACTTAACTACATAGAAAAAAGGAAGAATACCATTGTATTGATCTAGATGAAGTGTTTAAGAAAGCACTAGAATATGGGATTTCATTGAATCCAAAGAAATATGTGTTTGGATTAAAGGAAGGTAAGATCTTGGGCCATATTGTGTCTAAATATGGAATTGGGATTGATCCTAAAAGAGTTGTAGCCATAGACAAGATCCCACAGCTAAAAGTGATAAATGGATTCATTCATTCTTTGGTCAACTCAAATTTTTGAGAAGGTTTGTCACTAACTTTGCTAAGATTACAAAGCCTATTTCCAAAATGTTAAAGAAAGGAGAGAAGGTGGTTTGTGTCGAGAAAATGTGTCTCAACCTTGCAATTATATGCAATTTATTAATAGGATGTATGTTTGTATTGTTGGATGTTGTTGATACATGGTTGTCATTTATGTCAACACTATTGGAATTAATGCATTAGAGGTTGTATATGTCAAGGATATTGAGGATATTGAGAAAATTGTAATAAAATAAGTTATAGGTCGTTAGTGGTGAAGTGAAGTTTTGTATGTTGATGATCAGAGGTTGTGGATTAAATGGTTTTTTTCGAGTATATCTAGTTTACCCACGTTAAATTTTAGAGATCCGCATGAAGATTTGATCGAGTTATGAGTATCTATGTTTTGATAGTTTTTATGTTGCTTCAGTTGGTGTTACTAAAATAAGATGATGTAATTATAGTAATTTCAGTTATCGTGGATGCTTCTCTAGTGATCCATGATGCTTTTGGATGTTTATAGATTGCTCTCTATCTATGTTGTACATTCACATTGATCATTGTGCTCGCAATTGGTTATTTTATTTCGTGTGTTCATGTTATTCATGTTCATGGACGACAAGGTGATTGTAGCGTGTTATGGATCTTCAAGGATTAATTATTGAATATGTTTTGTGTTTGAGGATGTTGTTTTGGGTCCTCACAATTTTGTGGCTGACATTGGTTGATTCGCATTGATAATTACTTATTTTTTGGGCCGATAGTTTGTATCCATTTAATATTTTATTGAAGCCGACATGTAGATGATATTTTCTTGGTTGTGGATATATATGAGTGATTTTTTATCTCATTTGATGTATCAGTGAAGTGAAGTGTGTGAGTCCTAAGTTTGAATAATGATCTAATCATTCAAAGGTAGAAGTTAAGTGTGAAGAAGAGTTAGCAGAGCTTATGTGCTTAACTGGAACTATAATCAGGCATGAGAAAATGTTATTTTCTCAATTCAAAATCTTTAGATGGATTTAATCTAAATGTAACTGTAAGACAGTGTGTATTCCTTTGGGTAGTAAGCATTTTTGTATTTGAGCAGTGAGCTCTAGGCAGTGTACCCAAATGCATGTGCATTCCTCATGTATTATACTTTTAACAGAGTATAAACTTGTGGATTAACCTCCACCATGGTTTTTCCCCTAATAGGGTTTCCACGCAAAAAATATTGGTGTTATGTGTGTTTCTGATGTGGTGACGATTTTTGCTTTCATGTTTAATTATCAAATCTGAGAAAAAGTAAAATAAGTTTAATTTATGTGATAGTTGATTCACCCCCTGCTCTCAGTTGTCTTCCCTTGTGTTGCCAACAATTGGTATCAGCTCAAGGTTCCTTGGAAGAATTTTAATAGCTTGATTTTATCTGGAATGGTGAAATACAAGAGGGATAGTCTGAGATTTTATGGAACAAATTATTCTCTATGGAAGACTCTAATGTAGTGTCATCTAAGATGCATTAGTGAATCTTAATGAAACATTACAAAGAATAAGTCTATCATCCTACATAATGGTTGATGAGCCCAGAATATGCTTATAATTTGGATATCATGTTATAGTTTTAGATACCCTTGTTCTCTTTTATGAATGTTTTAAACTTTGTGGTTATAAACTTTTCATATTAATGGGTAGTATTCTATGACAATCATTCCTATATTCTTGCAGCCTAAATATCTTAGTATGTTTATGTTCATTACCCTTTTTTTGACTTCCCAATTGACTGATACGATATATGTAGTTTTTGGATAAGTAAGATGAATTGATGTGTGTAATTAATAATGGGTATCATGCTATTATGAGTGCATGCCTTCTTTTTGCCTCTATTGCCATGTGTTCTATAGGTTGTTAAAAGCTAGTATGAATGGTTCAATGCACAGCAAAACACGGTCTTGTGGATAAAAGCCATTTTTCAGCACACCGTTGAAGAAGTCATTTCAAGCAAGGATTCTTTGACTGGGTCATTGGGAAGGAAACCGAATGAATCATCAATCTACGAAGAGTGGGGTTCTAGATTCCCTCTGAATCTGTTGAGCGGATAAACTTACATTTATAAAATCTATTCCTCAGCCTCAGGAGGCATTTATATCCGCATCTTTCTCTGTTAGTTAGTTAGTTAGTTGTTTCTCTTTAAATAAATGTTCCTCCTGCGTGAGTGAACAAGGATGATCGGGAAGAGACTAGACTAGAGAATAGAGTTAGAACATAGTGTATTGAGATTACTGTTATAATGAAAAATAGAGCTTTGTGTTAAAGCTTTCTTACACATAGAACAACCATGTATGTGATTTAGAGTTCATGAATAAAAAGCTAATGAAGCTCTGAGTTCAACTCTTGTTTAATCGGTTGATGCTTGCTAAGGGGGCCCACTAAGTAAGTATCTGTAGTTAGTTGTTTACTTCCTATTGTTTCTCTATTAGAATTTCATTCCAGTTATGTTTTAATGCAAACTCAGTCTCATACTGTTCCTGTAGCATAAGGAATCCATCCCTGTGTCTGTTCCTATAGCATAAGGCCAGCTCATGGTTTGTTTCCCAGTAATGGTTATTGTGATTCTTGCTTTAGTTAATTAATGCTTAAGTTAGCAAAACTTTGTCTCGCGTTCCTGCATCAGAATTAGAATTCCTTTCAAAGCATTTGTTTCAAGTAGGTTGTGGCTAAAACTGGTTCTTAGTGCACATATAGTGCCTCTCCATTTCAATTATACGTTCCCTAGTTTGACAAGTAAATGAATGACCATGAGAAGATATTAATCACCTACTGGAATATCCAATTCCCAGGTTAGGATTTGACATGATTTTTATATCCTTTTGTGGGCGACAACCATTTTTGGTGCTGTTGTCAGGGATGGTGTCAAGCTAAGAACCTATCATAGTTATTGTTAGCAATAGCTTAAGTGTGTTTATTCTGGAATCTTCAATCTTTCAATTTCCAGTTAATTCCACTACATGCATAGACGAAGAGACGCTCTAGGGAGATTCTTACCAAACCCTTCCCTCACTGATAATGATTTTGAACCAACTTATAATTTGTTTGAGGAA